>CABEEJ010000510.1:239170-267099 GCA_901482245.1 Timema douglasi
GGGAGATCGAGGTTCGAATCTCGGTCGGGTGAACTGGGGGTGGTTTTTCCTAAATGGTTTTCCACTCTCCCTCCACGCAAATGCGGGTTCACTTCCTCTAATTCACCCTTCCCAATTCCTATTCCAATAGCGTAATTAGTACTTAAAGCGTATAAGCCGAACGGGTAGTAAGACGCGGTGCTAAGTATTATTATTATTATTATTAGACTTTTCACCAATACATATTACTACCCATTCGGGAAATACTCAATTTAATTAAGCTAGTAAAGTAGAGGTGAGGAAGGTAACTTTTAGTGTAAACGTACCCACATTTACTTGGGGAGATGGAATAGTAAACAATTTATGAAAAACTATCTTCAATACACCCCAACGGGATTTGAGTACAGACCTTCTCGTCACTCTCAAATCAGATTAAATGAGCCTGATTTTTAGTCCACATGTCCACCGATATGAATAAGGTTAAGTTGGTTTGTAGATTGTCTGCAGACACAATCTGTATCCTTAAAAAGTGCACTTTATACACCCCTATAAATAAATAATAACGTTAAAAAATAAAGCATTTACAAAGTTAAACCGTGACACATTTACCAAACGTGTTATTGCTCTTTGCATTACCGTTAGTTCTCAGAAAAAAAAAATCTGATTTAGAAATCATCCATCAATAACTTTCTTTTTGTCATAAAAGTGCAAGTGTAAAATAGAGAGATATTGTATTTACAAGATAAATTACATGTTACAATTCATCAAGGCTGTCGCGGTGGCATTTAACTACTAATTTAGCATATTATGCTGATTTAATATTGCGCAACATTGATTGTTTTTACTAAGAAATTAGATTCATCGACATCCTACGAGAGTGTCTACGTCATACTTACATGGGAGAAGTGACCCAGATTCTGATCAGCGGCCTGCCTTGATGTGTCTGCAACCTCGTATAAATGACTATAATTTTTGAAATTGAAATAAACCATGTTTTCTTTTTTTTGTTCTTTTTTAGCGCCGCGTCTTACTACCTGTTCAGGTTATACGCTTAAGCTGATCAGCTATGAGGTCATGTTTGCGTGGAGGGAGAGTGGAAGACCATTTAGGGGGAAAACAACACTCATTTACACCCGACCGGGATTTCAATCCTTATCTCCCCGTCATCGGCATTCCATTCTTTTGCAACTGTGATGTCTTATACCATTCGGCTACTAAAACGGGTATAAAATAATTAAATACAACATTGTTTTCATTGGTTTTACGTTCTAGTGCCACCAAATTAAACCATTTAACATAAACAGGATGATAAGGTCTAACTTTAGGTGTCTGCACAGACATTCGCCTTGAAATATAGGAATAAAGAATATGCGGATAGAAAAATAACTCGAGTTTAATCAATCGGAATCGACTCCAAGTATTCAAGGTCAAGTATCAGGAGTGCTGACCACTCATTTAGCACAACTAATACCAGGTGGCTATAAAAATGCATCTACAAGAAAGTTAAAAAATAATTATTTTAAGTGAATTTATCAGGAAAGAATATGATTTCTAAAAACACTAACACTAACACTTGAAAAATTATAATTTTATTGCTGTATTTATCATGCACATACATCTGTATATCAAAACACACTTAGTTGGGTGATATGTAAGTGGTTTTCCAATTATCACTCCACACTAATGCTTTCCCCTTGGTTTAAGTCATAAATAACCATGATTTTAAGCGTATTAATTAAAATACTTAGCTTAGGACAACACTACATATAATAATATACACTCATATCTTGTAATAGATAATAATGAGGTATAACAACAAATTAATATGGTAAATTTCATATATCGAACCAGGGATATCTAAACAACCTACAGTATTTGATTTCTTGGCCAACAACTAATAAAATAAAAGGAGGTGCCATTTGAAATGCTGGCTCCTTTGGAATGGAAGGATGCTGCAATAGGTTGAATAATTTAAAAAATGGCGTTACTATACTAGGATTCTGGTCATAAGACATTTTCAGAAAATATAACAATATTTATTTTGATGTCAACATGTTATGTCGTGTTATTATAACCCGCTTATGTGGCCGCATGGTCTAAGGCGTTACTCTCGCAATAAACTAGACTACCAATGACGAGGAAGATCGAAGATCGTATCCCAGTCAAGTGTACTGAGGGTGGTTTTACTAAATGATTTTGCACTCTCCCTCTATGCCAATGTGGACACACTTCCTTTAAATTCAACCTTTCTCATCCCTAACACATTAACGTAATTAGTAGATAGGTATGCATATGGCTTTGAGAGGTAGTAGGACGCGGTACAAAAACACTTTTTTACTAGTAAGCATTATTTCATAGGTATTGATACTATCCGTGAAAAGTGACAGTTGCAGATCACATGACATGACGTATAAATAAATTACATATTTTTATACACGCGTCTTACTACCCGTTCGAGTTATACGCTCATGTACTAATTACGCGAATGGTTTTAGGAATAGGGAAGGTTGTATTTAGGGAAAGTGTACCCATATTTGCGTGGAGATAGGAGGAAAACCACCCAACTGAGATTAGAACCTCTATCTCCCCGTCATCAGCAGTCTAGTATACTGCTAAAGTAGCTCCTTAGACCATGCGGTCACCGAAGTGGATTATATTAAAACTAAAAGCGGTTTATATTAACATAGTCTTAGGAACTTTTATGATTGTCTGAAAAAGCTCCTTCCTATCTAAATAAAACTGTAAGTAGTCTATAATAATGGCAATTTTTTAAAATTTTAGTGTATCCATAGCAACCTATTATCAGTCCATGCTACCTGTATACTTACACTAAATATATAGGAATGAGTAAGGTAGGATTTTAAGAAAATATACCTGCACTTGGGTGTAGGAAGATTGCGAAACCATTCAGGAAAAAACACCCGAGTGCACCAGGCTGAGAGTCGAACCTAAACCTCGCCCATAACACGAAAAAATAACATAATATGATACTGACAGATTCGTCTGCGTGTACACCAGTGTGGGTTGAAATAAATTCATTTGGGCTAGTATAGACTTCAGTGGCGATGTCTGGTGAAGAAGCATCGCGTTTCTTGACACCGTACAGTTTTTTTTCCATCGTGTTTCACTACCCCTCCGGACTACTAATCCGTAAAATTGAAATAATAATAAATTTACTTGCGTTTGCGTGAAGGAAAAGTAGAAAACCAGTTTGTAAAATACACCCTCCGTACACCCGAATGGGATTGAATCCCGACCTAGCCGTTACCGTCAAATCAGACTAGATGAGCCTAACTTCTAATCCACTTGACCAAAGACGCGGGTACCATGAAATTAGTACAGTATAATCGTGGTGGGACGGCAGGCTTAGCGCATTATATAAAATATTCTTTGCTTTCAAAATTGACAAAGTTTATTTTTATTTTTATTATTATTAATATTATATCAGAAATTATATGATTATTCAAATTAGACAGTTACAAAACATATTATTTGATGTGTACATTTTTAAAATTAACTTGAACAACTTTTGTAACTGTCGAATACTAACCTTCCCACCGCAGTTCGACTATAGATTAATGTTGAAGCCATTATTTATAAAATACATCCTTGGTATTAACATAAATATGCTTGGAGGCAAATGTAATTTTATAGTCTACACGAGTTTTTTTTTAAATAGCTAGCAGCTCTTAGTTTACGAGTTTAAGTAACCATTCTTAAACTATTCCTCCTCACCCGGAAGTAGAAGTTTTGGATAGAAAATAAAGACTCTACCTTTGGAGAGTATTTAAAACCACTTATCTGGGACAGGATGTATAGTAGAGTAAAAAGAAACCGCCTACGAAGAGAAATGTTTAACTAGCGCTTGGCGTGTAAATGATCCAAATTATTTTATTTTCAGATTATTTAAGTTGTATTGAATCATTTTTATAGTTTCGCCGCCATCTATAAGCAATATTATGTCTAAAAGCACAGTTAAAAAAATAGGATATAAATAAAAGGGAGTGAATAGCGAGTAACGGTATTAAATCTATCTAATATCTCAGAACACNCACGTCTGAAACCAGTATTATATGAGGACAAGGAATACAAGAAAATAGTACAAACGTTTGCGGGACATTTATTTTGGATAACAAATTTAAATATTTACCCAAACTGAAGCATACACAGCCAAAGGCACCAAGAAGAAACTTAAAAAGAAAAACAAACTTAGTTTTTTGTGATCGTCGTTATTTAATAATAACATTTTATTAGTGTTAATCTATAGTTATCGATAAAATATATATCAAAAGTAACAGCTGCCAATCATATGACTTGACGTATAAATACGTGAAAGTAAATCTAGTAGCTTATTTTTCTGCCATATAAGGTTCTTCTTATACAAATTTAATAATATTTGTCTGTGTAGGCATATTAGGTCTGATGGTATCGTAGCTATAGATAAATATTGGCTGCGTCTTGAACTTTGTCATTGGCTAGGCATGAGTGGTCTAAGAGTAATAAGTAAATTTAAATACCAAATCAAACTTGATAAATTGAAATACACGAGGCTTCTGTAATCAGCTTCTTCATTAGGTTTAATTTACAACCTTCTTTTGTGATCAGAGATAATATGTTGCCTGTCTTTTATTTAAAATCTATTGATAATAGAGCTTAAACAATGCATTTTACAGAGTAGATTAAGTGTTAAATTTGCCCTTAGTAATATATTTCAATTTTAGTAGCCTCTTTAAATTAGTAGTCAATTAGATATGTAATGATTATAAAACAATAGTATTATAATCTAAAAATATTTATGATAGTATAATTTGCATATAAAATAAATTTTAAGACTGTGTAAGTATTAATTACTTACAATAAATAACTTTATTGTCGAAAGAAAGTATAAAACCTAGGAGAAATAGTATAACAATAAAAAAAATAGCTAAAATCTTTTTATCGTCTAAACTTTCTCAATAGTTTTGAGGTAAGAGGTGACAGTAAATGGTTTTAGAGGACAAGTTAGAAAAAATATATAAAAAAAACTAGTAGGTCTTCCTTCGACCCTAGTTATCCTAATTTTTCTTTGGGCTTCTATAAAACTGATCATTATCTTCACAAAGAAGGACCCTCACTTAACGTCTCATGATACGTTTTTAGAACATCCACCCTAATTGGGGTCTCAAGTATATATTTTTTTACTTGTAAAACCTTAGAAGCTTTTTCAAGTTATGATAGTGTGGTCCATGTCTGGTCGGTTAAAATAAATGGGAGTATCGAACCTTATGTTTATACACCTCTGAGATATGAGAGACAAGAACCAAGTAAATATGATACTTTACCACAGGTAGAGAGGGTTGGGGGATAAGCTAGTATATCTGATTCGGGCTGTCGGTCATTTATGAAGGAAAAAACCCAGCTGCTATTATAATTATTTTCCTACATTATGTAGTTTACGATTTTATATCCATTAAATTGATGGGTTATTGTATGAAAGAAAATTCTCTCCTCATCCTGTTCTTTTGTTTAAGTTGTTGTTAGCCAATTCTAGCAATTGAGTGCACTTAAAAAAATCATAAAAGAGCCCACTGACGGACTGCTTTCAAACTACCTGGCCAACTTGGCGAATTTTACTTCATTATTCAAAACATTTGGTGTAGACGTCATGCTCGCAAACTGTTCGAGATTAGCTCTCGAACCAATCGCAAACAGCTCGCGAACAGTTGATTTTGGTCTGTACGGGCCTTAACCCCAACAATGTGGTACTAAAAAAAATATTATAAGAAATTGATTTAAAAAGTGTGTACTTTTCTATGTTCACAATCTGAAAGTCTCAATGACGAACCCTTTAATCCCAAAACACACTGGGTATTTTAAGAGCATTGATTTTTGTTTTCGTGTAACCCTTTAAAGTGGTAGTGTAGGGTACGCGAAAAAAGGGCAGTGTTTTTACAGTTTTTGTAACAAAACTTATTTTGACTAAAATATAATATAAAATATTTCTCCATTAGAAACATATCTTAATTTCCTCCACGTGGTAATCTCAACAGTTATTGTATATCTGACAAGGGTGTCTTGGAATTTAATGAGGACTTTTATTCATTCAAAAAGGTTCTCGTCTAATGCCACTATGCTCATGACAGATATTCAACTACTGTTAATAATACAACGTGAAGAAAATTAAACTTTATGTTTCTACTGGAACCATATTTGATTTATTTTGAACCAAAAAAAGTTTTGCTATAAAAACTGCGAACACATTGATATTTCTTCACGTCCCCGACAATCACACCTCAAGCCTCAAATAATAGTAATAATAATACTAATACTGTGTATTTAAATAGTTTCTTCCTACTGTCGAGCAGTGATCTAAAAACTGAGCGTGTTGAAAGGAATGCAGGCTATATCTGAATCGAACACGCGACGAAAAATTATCATATTCTTTGTTTTGTTTGACTCATAGCAATCTTGTACGTAAGCATGCGAGTCGTTGAACGATATAATGAGTCAAACATCATGCAGTGACACAGAACTGTAGCCATTTAAATCGAAAATATTCCTTATCATGGTATTTATTGTACCGAAACATGCCTAACGCCTAATAGGTGGTTTTCAAACAACTCACCTTAGCTGCAAAAGAGCAAGGTATTCAATTAATTTTCAGATAAGACTCCGTATATCACAGCATAGCTTTAGTTTCTTTTGGAATTCAAATACTTTTATTGTTAATTTAAAATATGTGGGTGACCTGGCGGTCTAGGGGTAAGGTGTCAGACTTCTATGATGGTGGCCGGGGTTCGATCCTTGGTCCCGGCAAAGATTTATCTGGTTAACAAACCCTTCCTTCACCTCTGACAAGACATCTTGTGAATGTGAGGAATGCCAGGCCTCCGCCGTGGTTCGGATTCCACGTTAAACTGTAGGTCCTCCATTTCATCTCACAATCACCCTAGCATTACACATTAGCGTAAGTGCGTATAGCCCGAACGGGTAGTAAGACGCGGTGCTAATAATAATAATAATAATAATAATTTAAAATATTAACTCACTGTATGTTGAATGACTTTACTTATAACTTACATTATGTAAAACACTTTTTTCAATCTTCTTGTTTTTATATTTGTTTTTACTTGCATTTTCATATTATTATTTGAATTTCAATCCGACACCTTAGCTCAGTCTGTAGCATGTCGGTATACTGAACTAAGGGTCCCGGGTTCAATTCCTGGCGTGGCCGAAAAATGTATAATTGGTGAAATGTGAGTTTACTCTTTCATAATGATTACTTAATGGGCGGAGAATAGATATTGTGCTGTCCTGGTCTTAAGTTAGATTATAAGGAATATGAAGCTACGACAGGCCTAGCAGGCTGGAAAATATATGGCTTGAATAAATAACTGAGCCAGGACACAGGCTGGAAACAGTAGTGGATGTATACAACATTAATTTGTATTTCACATCTAATTCTTTCTTCTGACTATTTTTATTATTACAAATATTCTATATGACTCAATAAAAGTGCATTTATTTTCAAATTGATTATTCTTATATTTATATTGACTGATATATAAATTATTATTCATAAATGATATCTGCCAAAAACAAATCTTTATTTTCTAACTTAATTTTCCAACTCTATAAACTTTGAATTTCAATATGTTTTTTTAGATTGTTTAACTTAATTTTAACTGTGTCTATTATTCTAATTCCAATTGATTGATACAAGATTAAATATTTCAAAATTATATATCTGGCCCAAAAAAAAATCTCCATTTTCTAACTTCATTTTTTAACACCATAAAATGTGGTTTTATATTTGTGAGGGCTCGTTATAATGACCATATGACACCCTCTACCCACAAATGACGGCACTATCATCACTAACGGCTGCCGCCACTCGGTCGATATAGCTCGCTGTTTATATTATTCTAATACCAAAATTGTTTAACTTTAAAAATAAAATCAATTTACATCATCCATATGAGAAGCTCTTAACCTTTTTACAGTTACATACAGTAGCCCCATGACTTCTTTGGTGTTAACTAACAGCTCACAGCTGACAGCTAAAAGCTTTGAAAAGTTATCAGACCAAATTACGCATCCCTACTCCGAACCATAATATGATCTGCAAAAACATGTGTTCATCAACTGTCAACTGTCCCTAAATTTTGACCGTCAGAAGTCAGCTGTGAGCTGTCAGCCAGTACCAAAGAAGCCACGGCTACTGTACCTCAATGAATTGCCCAATATGCCCCTATGCTACGTTCGCCAGACTGTCGAAATTATCATAACTAGTTCTATTAAATGCCACTATTACTTCAAAAGATGTCAATAGCTTGGTTTACTGAAATGAGCTGAATAGCCTCACCGCCTCAATTTGTAGTGATAACAGTGATTTTGTTCTAATCTAACAATTTGTTGTGTAATTGTTAAGAGATTAAGTCTCTTACTCCGATTATTTGGTTCCCATTTCCCAAAGGGGAGTAAGACCCTCGGTTAATAACCACTGACCTAAATATTATATAAATAAAATACTTTTAGACCAATCGAGCGGCGGCCGCCGTTAGCTATGAACGTGCCAACATTTGTGGATAGAAGGCGTCATGTGGTCAGCACATTGAACCTTCCGGCCGATAACCTCAGTTTTCTAAACCAGAGCTGCTACTTATTTATTAAATTCAGGAAGCACCGGTGGTCGAACCCGGAACTTTTAACTCTGTAACCGGAAATTCTGAACATTATACCAGCTCGCTTGCTGGTTCACGCCATGGAGTTTTTGTTATTATTATTTTTTCCTATATATCCGTGACAAATAAACCGCAACTTTTCTTTTCAATTCTTATCTTATCTTATACATAATATATCACTCCTTACTTTTTTTAAATGTGATAATTAGGAGACCATAATGGTTCGATTGACTCCTCAAATCTACCGGCTCTCCTCCAGTTCCATTCCTCAAGTAGAGAGGTACAATGCATCTAGTAATAACAGAAAACTTGTTCACAAAACCTACCGGAGGGTAGCGAAACAATTTATTTGCCGTTTTTAAAAATAAATTATTAAAGATGTTTGTTTTATTATGTTATATATTACTAGCAGCGGATTTACGTATTGACATGTGGTGATTGCAAAAAAACACATTTCTTTATAACTCTCAATCCATTATTTTTCACAATAAATTTCAATAAAGTATAAAAAGTTAGGAACCGTTCAAACTGTCGCTTAGATCTTATGCCTGTACTCTTAAATGTCATTTATTGTTTAGTTGCCGCTACGTTTAAATGTTGGTGACAATTTTTTAAAGCTGTTTGTTTATTATGTTTGATATAACCAACAGCGGATTTACGTATTGGCATGTACGGTGACGGAAAATCCATTTATTAAGAGTTTTAAATAAATTTTATATTTCACAACAAATTTAAAAATAATTAAAAAAGTTATGAATCTTCTAAACTACCGTATCGTCTAGTTCCTTTGCTGGTTATTTTAAATGCTGCTTCGTTTAAATGTTGTTTTTTATAGATGCCGCTTCTTTCTTTTGCTTTCTTTTGTTTCGATACGATTGTTACTTTGTTCGCAAGATTAGTTCTATTTCTATTAAGTTATCGTTGGTTGGTAGCACTGTAATTTGTGAGCGTCACTTGTAAGAGAACGTATTTTTAAAATATTTTTGTTCTTTGTTGTGTTCTCAGTTATTTCAGTGTAGAAAATTCCAGACAATTCATAGGCTGTATTCATATATTATGATATTACTCGTAAATTACATTAAGTTAGGAATTGAGTTGAGGAATAAAAGAGAGTAATAAAGATGAGTATAAAAACGTGTAACATAAATAATAATAGTTATAGTGAACAAGGTGTTATCGAAGAAACTCTGTAAATTTGTTCTCTTTTGAAGATGTCATCAATACAGTTGCGTCTCAGAAGGTAAGACGCGACATTTTATATAACTTTATTAGATCAATCATGTGACTTGTGGATGGGCTGGTGGAAAGTCATTAAAATTATCTTTTCGGGACTAGAACACAATCGATCGATTTAAAATAAATACTATTCTTATAAATCACACTAAAACATAACAAACTACTGACGTCGAACTATTTACACTAATTTATATACATATAGATATTTTTAACAAATATTTAAAAAAATAAATTTTAAACTATCACAAAACTACGTTAAACTCTTTTTTCGCATAGTTGTCCAATGCAAAATACGAAAAGTATTTTTTTTTTACTTTTCCAAACATCCACTGATTGTTTTCTAGCACCAATAAAACTTTCTATTTACATTATGAACTAATTTTTATCTTCAATTAGCCATACATTGATTTTTGTATTTTGGAATTGAACCCAGAACATTTTGGTTTTCACGCCATTCCAAAGGTTCTGGGCTTGTTTCTCGTGTACTCTAGTTTTTCATTTAATTGAAAAGCGATACATACGGACATGTTTAGATGAGTTGTTAGCACGCCTACCTATGATTTGATAAATCAAGGTTCAATTTCGACATGTTACACAAAGATTTTTTCACCCCCTTATAATGTGGGTTAACATTATCACATCTGGTGAATGCTTGTACAGTTCTTTAAAATTAATTATAATCCTGTTCACTTGGTATTTATAATCAAGTGGCTGATTGTAGGTACTGACAATAAAATGTAGAACTTAAATTATTTGCGAAAGAGCTAACAAACAGTATTAAAGAATAAATCATATTTTGCTAGTTAAAGGGAATCTATCGAATTATCAACTTTTCTCATTCCTAACACATTATCGTAATTAGTACATTTACGCAACTCAAACCGGTAGTAACACCAGGGTTGTTATAATTTTACCCAGAACAAAAAAAAACCCACTCAAGTTTTACTTTAAAAAAACACTTATTATATTTTGGATACAAATCAATAGTTTAATTTTTGAAAATGGTTAGTTATTCTGTTGAAAACCTTCTGGTTCAAACCCAATAATAATACATTGATTTTTATTTGGTGTTATACAAAAATTTTGAAATTATAGAATTTATACAATAGACTAAGCTATAAAATATGTTGTAATTGGTTGAACAAAATAATATGTTAAACTAGAAACTTACTTGGGATAATATCATTTTAAGCTACCCACACTGTATCAATGCTAGGCATTAGAAATAATACTTTGTCTAAAAAGCAAATGAGACTACAAACGTTCTTATCTTCTTTTATCTTAAAAAAAAGAAGAAAGTAAAAACTCAATAAAACCCCAAAAACTCCAATAAAACCCAGTATACCTAACTGGGTTGTTCAAAAAAACATAACCATTTTTTTTCAACCCCGAGTAAGACGCTGTGCTAAAAAAAAAGTATAAAAATATATTTTGTTTAAACGCGCATCGAATATTATCTAATATCTTCTTGATTAGTTATTTAATGATAGCTGACATTAAAAAAAATGAAATTAATGAATCAAGTACAAACACATCGCCCTTTTCGTGTATGGTTCATAATGACAAGTTACTCACCTATCTTTCTCCCACGAGTACACCAGATTGTTCAACAGCTGGGCGACCTAACATTCTTCCCTCTCAGGTTAACAGTACTTCACAGCACATTAACCGAGTAGCTTCACATTGTTTACGGTGACAGACAGAAGTGTCAATGTCACTTCCGAGGTTGCTTGATCCCGGGAGCATTGCGCAAGCGCAAAACAACGTCAAGGGAGACAACGGAATGTCTTAAAGAACAAGCGGGGTTATTTCATAGTGGGGATGCCTTATTTTTTATACATAAATATACATCCGCTTGTTTAGCGAGACGATTAAAATTAATGGCTGTGTGAACATCCGTTTCTCAAGGGATGGATGTTTGGCAAGTGGAGGAACAATGGTTTGACCACTGGATTTGTCCTTTTAACCGTTATGGTAAAGTGCAGTAAACCAGGATTTTACTGCGGACAACATTTATAATATTTTATTGTACCACTGGTGTTATTTTGTGCAGGTACATTTATAAAAAATGGGTGACCTGGCAGTCTAGGAGTAAGGTGTCAAGACTTCTGTGCTGGCGGCCGGGGTTCAATCCCCGGTCCCGGCACAGATTTATCTTATTACCAAACCCTTCCTTCACCTCTGACAAGACATCTTGTGAATGTGGGGAATGCCAGGCCTCCACCGTGGTTCGGATTCCACGTTAAACTGTAGGTCCTCCATTTCATCTCACAATCACCCTACCATTACACATTAGCGTAAGTGCGTGTAACCCGAACGGGTAGTAACACGCGCTGCTAATAATAATAATAATAATAATAATACATTTATAATACATATATTAAAAGTGACAGTACATGAGGTGAAATTGGGTGTAGTGACTTTCCTAACTGTTCTTTCTATGAAAATAGAAGTGTAACTCTTCTGTTTAGGTCCAATATCTATGTGTGGCTATGCTTTAGTACCAGTGTGATTTATATTATAGCCTTACACTCGCTTAACTGTAAGACAAACATAACGTTAAGGTATTGCTGGTTTACCAATCACTGAATGGGAACCAGATCAGTAAGAAAATTAGCAACTGAATGATTTCAAATGAAGGGTTTTTGAAAGGTAACGAGTTAGGCTAAACTCAGTATTTTCTTATATTATTTTGGGCAAAATAAATAAAATATTGCTTCAGTAGATATGCTTAGTTTAATCTTCAACTCTTATTAAACTCAAGATGTTTTGAATTTGTCATGCCAAGCCCCGGATTTTGATTAAATTTTATGACAGACAATGGTCCTAAGTACGAATAAACGAATAAACTCTGTTCAAGATCCCCTGTGCTTTATAAATGTATACATTATTTATAGATTATTATTTGTCATTTTGAAATCTAAGGTAATATATATATTTGCCTCGTTTTAAAGGGATTCTTACGCATTTTTGATTCACTTAAAAGCCTTCATGTCGAATAAGTATATTTTTAAATACTAGGGCCTATCTATATGTTAAAAATTATTTCAACGCATAGTTATCAGAATGAAAAGTTAATGTAGACAATAAAGTTTGTATCCTCTTTCCTTGTGTGTTTATAAAATACACATTCTTGTTGAGACACTGCAATGCGACTTGAGAGGGTTGCGTTGGGAAGGGATAACTATTATTTCTGAAGCAGATATTTGTAAATCAATGTTATACTCGGTAACATTTAAGTTAAGTAGTTGAAGGCATTTGATTGCATTTAAATTTGTAAAGTAAGTGTTTGTTTTAGTCGTGTGCATTTATTACTAGTTTATGTTCATATTTTAGGTCAATTAAAAAAGTAAGCCATTTTTAGAATTTTCAAGATATTTTTTGGTCATTTTAAGTTATCAAAATCCGAGGCCTGGTCATGATCATATAATGCATTTGAATAAAACATGTTTTATGTGAAGAAAAAAAATCCTGATCAAATTCCGCTAAGTTAATACTAAATATTCAAGAAATGTTGAGATTATTATTTGTAGACAACTAGACTAATCTACTTAAGCAATGTTTTATTTATTTTGATAAAAAATGTTTTTTTTATAAATCTTTAACAGTATTTCCTTACCTTAGTAGTATTGAGGTGAATTTAATAATACATTTTAAAATATATAATAGCTTTGTTTAAACTTTTATGTTAAATAATAATGTTTATTATTGGTAGAAGTATTTACTTAACGTACACTTTTTTATATATCACCGCGTCTTACTAACTGTCTAGGTTATACGACTATATACTAATTACACTAATGTATTAGGGATGAGGAAGGTTGAATCTAGAGGAAGGGTATCTGCATCAGCATGAGAGATAGTGGAAAACCATTTAGGAAAAACCACGCTCAGTACACTCGATTGGGATTCAAACCCTGACCTCACCATCATTGGCAGTCCAATCTATTCCGAATGTGACGCCTTTGACAATGCGGCCACCACATCGGGTCATATTATTATTATTATTCAAAGTTTACTGTATGAGATTGCAATATCTGGATGCTAAGTAAAATGATTCTAGTCGCAAAATAACCATTTTAGACTTGTTTAGGTTTACCTCGGTGGTCTTAGAGTAGAGTTACTGCCGCAGGAGCCGATGTTCGTGGGTTCAAACCCAACCGGGGTTGACGGATTTTTCTTGAGTAATAAAAATCCGTAACCCAACTTTCTTCGAAGGGCAAGTAAAGCTGTCGGCCCCATGTCGATTGTGGCATGTAAAAGAATTCTGGAAGATATGTGAAAATATCTTTCCCGGAAAAATTGGCAGGCTCTTTCGCTCTCGCTCATATAAATTCCCGTGTGCTGATATGACCAGTAGGTTCAGAAAGTGCACGTTAAATATCTCAAATAACTAAATAGAAATATATATTTGGTTAGAGATAAAAATGGATTAACTTGTGAATTGAAATAACCTCGCTGTTTCATCTTAATTCAGATGTACAGTACGTCGCTGCTGACAACGATCAAAATACATCGATCAATACACGGAAACAGGATTATGAGTCTGAAATACGTCATCATTCCTTTGTAAAGAGAATGCGAAATCACCTTGAGAAAACCTCCCAGAGCGACCTGTCAGAATTGAACCCCTGTCTCTCATTACACAAATTATTTTCGTGGACAGCCCTACCTGTTTGCTTCTATGAAATACGACCCACTTCGATTGTTCGGAAGACTTATAAAGCATGACCCTGTTTAGAGGAATTCCTATGAACTTTGTCCTGGATTTCCGATGTAATATACATTCCAGTCCGGACGACTGTGAAATTGAACTACTTGTCGAATATACTCTTCTTGTTACAGGATCTCTCATTCCTTACTCAAGTTCCTCTGCTTTTATTTATATTTAATCAGCCATAAAGATGTCCGTGTTTGTTATTTATAACAATGAGCACGTCATCTCATTTCATACAAGAACCGTTCTGCGGTAATCTCCTGATTTGTACCATCGTGTAGAAAAAAATATCCTGTTACATTTCCGCGACAATATTCTATCACCTACTGTTCTAGCGCTCCTGGAGCCGCCAGTTAGAACCAATAACTGGAATCAATAATTGGACTTTAATTTTGTAAAAGGGTAAATAAATGTACACTAGAATATCACCTTAAGCGGTGGTGACAGCAGAACTAGTTAATTATTATTTTGTGGTTTTAAATGTCTTAGAGCCCTGAATCTGCATACACCACAACCAACACGAAATCTAGAATGTATAAATAATGCATTTTTAGAATAATTTAAACTTGCTTACTATTAAATAAACACTATACCATTTTTATTAAATTAACTTCTGTAGAAAGCACAACATAAACAAAACAGTACCTTATATATTAAAAGAACACACAAAGCGTATGGTTCAATGTTAATATAGACTGAATAAACAGCATTGGTGGTTACGCGATATAAGAGGAGTCACCTTTCCCTATACAACCAATGTTAAATTATGGTCCATTAAGGTACATTTTTCTCAGAAACTATAATAGTTAATAAACTGATTTTTTTTATGATTCATATATAGGTATTTTCTAACAATTAGACGAGGGAAAATTATAAATATCTCAAAAAATATAATTAATATTAACTTTTAAATATGTTATATTTTTCTTCTTTTAATTTTCCAACACATTTCAACATATTTATATATATGTAAATTCCGTTTATTGTTATATTTTTTTTAAAAAAAGCTCCGTTAAAATGTGCATAGTTAAATTTCCAAAGTAACAAAAAAATTATAGTAATATCTTGTATAGGTTTTGAAAAAAAACAACAACACCTAAATGACCTATAATCTAACATTGGTTGTAAAGGGAAAGGTGACTCTCCATAAGTCATCAGATTCATAATAGACTGGATTGCCGATGAAAATGAAGTTGAGGTTGGAATGTTGGTCGAGTGCACTGCGAGTAATTTCACTCCCACTATTTATCACCACGGTTTTACAACCCTCTCTTAATAGTAAAGCGAGTGTACTCCCTCTAAATTACTCAACAAATTCCTAACACTTGGAACAACGTATTTTCAACCGGTGTGCCGCGGGAGTTTGGGGGCAAATTAAAAAGAAGAGAAAAAAATTTAGGAGTGAAAATAAATCTTTTTAAATCAATGATTAACATTTAAAAAAAAACAATTATAAGAAGGTTACCTAATGAACTTTTAATCACAATCTTAATACACGTTATTTTTAAAATGATAAAATCTCTCCTTAAAAAATCTAATAGTATGCCTTGACAATTTAGCACCTTATTTAATGTGCCGTAGGTTGAATGGTTTATTTTTATAATGTTCACACTTAACTTTATCAATATCTTAATTCGATTCCAGGGAGTGTTGGATATATTTACTACTTGTAAACGAGCTTGTCCTAATTATCAATTAACAAATACGTTAGAGCTAGGTGTGTGATGTTTGAGGTATTCTTCTAGCTTATGTTAGTTTGTAATTTTTATACTAATACGATGTAAGTATTTAGAAAGTGCGCGTAAAATACTCCAATATTCCTCCCCCAATCTCAGTCAACTGACTTTTTATCCAATGTTTTAATAATTATGAAATACGTGTTTAGCATATAAGTACATCATAAAAAAGACTATTTTGAAAGGGACTAAATGAAAATACTGATTTACACAATATAGACAGATGAAGGTGTGATGGCAGAAAACGCGTGTTAATATAAATATTTTTGCAGTTTATTTAGCTAAAAAAGATCTTTGTTCAAAATAAATAAAATATTGCTTCAGTATTTATTATATGTTTATTTTAATTTTCTATGTATAGTAACCTAAACAATTCTTGAATATTTGTCATGGACATCACATAATTTGAAAATTACCGTTATATATATATAGTATTGGGATCACTCACTATTTGTTGGAAACGTCTATACTGAATTAATACCCAGTACGATATTTATTTTCTCAAATAAAAATTGTTAAAATAATCGCAAGAATACTTACCTTCAATTGCGTTCCCTTATACTCAACTTTTTTTTTAATGGGCTACATGATAGTTTTTTTTTGTTTGTTTTTTTCAATCTCAGCTTGGAGAGGAAATAGTTGATCCTTTAGTTTCATATAAAGTCTCCCTACCACGTTCACTTTTATATCCCTGTTACATTGAAAGTGCCTTGTTCATCTCCCCACTCCTTCCTTTCCCCCCTCTGACGCAAGAAGGGGGGAGGGTGCGATCACCCAGACCCCAAACGCAATCAGGATCCAAGGGTGGACAAACCTACGGGAATGTGTTTTTTTAACATCGTATCTAACAAAAATTAAGGGTACATGGGAGTTAAGAATAAAGTACAATTTTATTTCAAATTGAGTTAATGCTACCATTTGTTAAGCTATTATGATACCTTTCTAATGCACTTTAGATTGTGTTTAAATCAGGTCTCTTTAATATTTAAATTAATAAAAAAACAACTATATTTGGTCTTTGGGGGGCTTTAGATATAAAAGTTGTTGCCCTTGAAAATGTGCCTAGTGTGATATATACCCTGTACCCTTCGAATTTAATCGCTATAGCTCGACTTTAAAATAGGTAGGGAAATTCTCGTTGAATCATTTAATTCTTAGGTAACATTTATCAGGTGTTTTTATTTTGCGTCAACGATTAATTAACCATACAATTAGGCAATATTTTATGTTAGTGAGTTTACATTTACATTATGAACAAGAAACGACTAACATACTAAATTGGAAATCACCGCTAGTACTAAAACTTGAAACTCGCATAAAAAGTTTGGATTTTCACACACACACACACACACACACACATTTAGGCTAAAATTATATGGTATATATGCAACAGAACTTAAAGAGACTATAGTATTGTATATACAATTATACATTTATTATGTAAAGGATGAACCCAAACTCAAAATATTACATGATCTTAGTCACAATCTGTGATCGAATTTTATATCCCTTTCGATAAATCCGGCCTCTCTAACAAAGTACCTACATTTATGAGGCAAATATTTAATACCCATTTAAAACTAAAAATTAAGGTTCATCCAAATCATATTATTGTATTTTTAAAACCCATATTGCTATGGCATACCTCCAAATTAAATGTGCTACCTCAACTAGGAACCAAACGCTGCCCTTTTTACTCGGCAGGAAAGATTGATGCTGTTACCAAGGTGAAATGTACTGTACGTATAGGGTCCGGGGTTCAATCCTCAGTCCCGGCACAGATTTATCTGATTACCAAACCCTTCCTTCACCTCTGAAAAGACGTGTATTAATCACAACTTGTGAATGTGAGGAATGCCAGGCCTCCATCGTGGTTCGGATTCCACGTTAAACTCTAGCTCATCCATTTCATCTCACAATCACCTTACCATTACACATTAGCGTAAGTGCGTATAACCCAAACGGGTAGTATGACGTGGTGCTAATAATAATAATAATAATAATAATAATAATAATAATAATATTGTACATAGAAGTGTGTCTTGTTGGAACCAAGAAAAATCTGTTTGGCCTTCGCCAGATGTCATTTGTACATTTTTTTTGTGTCTGTGGGGAATGGATAAGCATGTCAGTTTGATTCTAAGTAAGACCACGTAATATATAGCTTAGCCCTTTGAGTAGAGTTGACGGTGTGGCTAGTTAGGATAGAAATCTTCACAAGTTTATGTTTATTATTAATTTGTCAACAGCATCACTTAAAACTCAAATTATAGATGTTTCTTCATGTTTTGATTTATTTAATTAAACAAAAACATTTTCTTCAACTCATAACGTAAATTAACGTGAAAATTTGACCTTCCTAAAAAATGGTGTGGTGTTATATATATATATATATATATATATATATAATTATTGTGTGTGTATAATAAGTAGCGTATCTATATTTATTGTAAAATTAGGACAAGGTTTAATTATTGTATTCATAAAAATGAGAATTTTACAAGATGTAATAACACAATTTTGCATGTGAAACCACTTATAGTTTTAAATGAAAATCTTTATTTTGTCAAAAATAAATAATAATATGATGCATGCTGTAAATGAAGCTACAATATAGACAAATTCGTTTTAATCGAAATTTATATTCTATTATATGCAATAATATTGTTACTTCAATTCAATGTAAATATTATGCTCTGTACACTTTTACTTCTATCTGAGGCATATAATCTGATTTGTACAGTAACGTTGTTACTTTTATGTGTGACTGATATTTTGCTTTGTACCGTAACCATGTTTCTTCTATTTGAGGCAAATATTATTATTTATACCTTAACGTTATTAATTTTATGTTAGGTAGTTATTTCATATTGCACCGAAACATTATTACTTCAATAAGAGTCAGCCATTCTGTGCCTTAGCATGGTTTTAATATAGGTAATTCCCTGCTAGTTTAACTGTATTTCAGATAAACACAACATAAAACGGTAGCAGATGTCGTACGATCCAATGTTTTTCCTTTTCGTTCAGGATTTGATCACCCCTGATACCTTTTTTCCCCACCTGTCTATCCTCCCACCTTCATCCCTTAAGCGTTCAATTTTTTTATAAAATAAAAGTATAAAAAAACCTCCCCTGTTTTGGAATGCACATAAAGCTCGACCAGGTACCAGATCAGATAATCAAGCGGAGAAAAAAAACACACTATAGCTTCTTGGTTAAAATACCTAAAGAACACGGAGCCGACAGGGTTGGCGCGTTGTGTTTTGCACATCAGATTCTGACAAGGAAGTTCGGGGCTCAATTCTGATCTGGTTAACTTGAGATGGATTTTTTAGAGTGGGAATTTTACTTTATTTCTAAAAGCTAATGCTGGCAAAGTTAATCTAAATCGAATCTCATAAAAATAGGTGTTTAGACCATTTACCCTCAGTTGTGGATATTCCCAAATTGCAGTAAGATGTGTGACAAAGCTGAATTTTTAAAAAATACAATAATATAGCCATATTTATCAAAATATTGATTTTAAAAACGAATTATTTTGGGAAATGTTCATCTCTTCCCGCTACTATAGTTTAATATCACGCTACATCATTAGTAGCCCAGTAGTGGAAATATTAGCAAGTAATGATGTACCGTTGCTCAGGGGACTCCCGAATGCACTAATGGAATATCCTTCCCGTGGAGGTTCTTTTCATGTTACAATGAGATGATGGTGTTAGTGAGTATGAGGATGTCGAACAAATGGAAACACTTAAGCCTAAGATCTGGATCTGAGATTCAGGATTTGGGATTCATACGTAAAATTAATATTTTGATTAAAACTATCTCTTAAGATTAATCTATTATTTTGAGAGGAGGGGGGAAGGGATATTTGGATATCATTTCGTACAACCTACCCCATCTCTCCCTATCTCTCTTGGCCTATGCCACTCCTCACATATTTATACCAGTGATTTATTCTATTGTCATGTTTTACTAGCTTTTCAGGCTATACGCGTGTATGATAACTACTCTAATGAGTTAGGGAGGAGGAGGAGGAGGAATAATGTTAGTGGTAATCCATACGCAATTGCGTCTAAGGAGAGTGGGAAACCATTCAGTAAAAACCACCCTCCATAGAACCCAACTGGGATTCGAGCACCAAATCCTCCCGTCATCAGCAAGCTATAGTAACACGTGAGTGACACCTTAGACTGTTCGATCATGGGCGTGGGTATTCAAATTGTTAATAGCAAAAAATATTAAAGGTAAAAATTAAAATAAAACACCAGAAGGCATCTTAAAATTGTTTTGATCTGGTCCACCGCGGCTGAAACTTTTGGGTGCCCTTGCGCCAGTTTTATTTAGCCTGAAACAATACTGGGTTATTTGGTGCGTAGTTTGAAGCGACCTAAAAGGTACTTTCTATATCCGTCTTTCGAACAAATTAATGGGGCTTATTTTGGGGAGGGGGCTCTTATATTAATAACAACCATTAATATATTTTTGAAATATTTTTAAGTACAGATTTCCATAAGATTGTTAGAGTGTGTTATAGACCAGAGTGGATGCAAGGTTAATTTATTCGCAATAAAAATTGTTGTCTGAGGTGCTCATGTATCGCAAGAGGTGTACTTTCTACTGCTTTAGGTGCGCTCATTAGAGATAGTTGGAAGCGGGCAGCGTGAACGATAAATAGGTGTGATATGGTGGATCGGCCATCTTGGAAGGTAGTTACGATGTGCCAGTTGCTCCACAGCTTGACGAGGAATCGTAGGATAAATATATACTCTGTTCTAATGAAAAAAAAAATATCCCAGGTATAGTTAGATGTGCGTCGGCGGGCTTGAATCTGTCTTAGGAGATGGGGTGTCCTGAGTTTGATCCTTAAATCAGAAAATATTTCGAGGTGTAGTTTTTTGTATTTTTCAGTTGACAACAGCGAAATTGGGATCAGATCGATAGAATTTCCCTACAGAGATAAAAGTCCCGAGTTCAATTTCTGGCATTGATGAAAAATTTATCATTTGTCAAATGAGGGTTTCCTGTTTCACAGTGCTGAATTAACAGCCGAGTTGGGTGTTATATATGTTATAAATTTAAATTAGTTTATAAGTCATGTGCTAATATAATAAGTATGTTCAGAAAGTGCAAGAAATACCTCAAATGAATTAAATGAATGATAGCTTTTTCCCTTTGAAATAATTATTTGAAAATTTTTGTTTGGTTTTAAAAAAATATGGTTAAACGGTACGCGTGCCTGACTCCTTAAAACTCTCTAACCACCAATGTGGATCATATCATCCCTGTAAATTCTAAGTTTTATTCCTATTGGTACTAAGTTTCATGGAAACAGAATGTACTCTCCTAAGTTTTTTTTAAATTACAAGTGAAGCTTTGCAGGTACCTACTTAAGTTCTATTTTCTGGTGCGCGTCGTCGCAGAGATAACGATGATGACTTTCACGAAGGCCTAGTAGCTAGTACAAATGTAAAACGAATTGCCAACACTTATTTGGTGGTCCATACATGAATAATGTATTTTTAATATAGTTCTGAGCCTTTGATCACGGGTGAGAGCGTTGAGACGTTGACCTTCATACGCTAGCCAACAATACCCGAGATGTTTTGGTTCCAATCTCACTAGGGGTGATGCTTATTTACCCTCAGGGTTCGACAAGACTGACAAGCGAACGCATGATTAGCAGATAACTCTCGATAGTTGTTGACGAGGAGGCTCCTAATCTTGGCTCAGTGAACTGTTGGGGATTTTTGACAAGTTATTTATTGTTGTGGTTTTCTCATCCTCTCTCCACGTTAATGGTGATTCTTATTTGTAAAGGCCTACTTTGATAATGTTAAAGTATTTTAACATATTAGTTTTATATACATATATATATATGTATGGTCTATGATCTTATCAATTAAATTAGGCCGTTAGTAGCAAGTGTGCTAAACCTATCGATAGTAATAAGAATGTCAAAATGAGAAGTTTTCCTAGCACTCAATGAACCAACATACAATAATATTGCCTAGTGCCTGTAAACTAGACTGTACCAGGTAGAGTGCGCGCGCTTGAAAAATATAACCAGCTCTATCTTTCAAGCGCGCGCGCTCTATCGCTCGCACGCTCCAGTCTGGCCACCTCTCATTACAACCAATGTGTTCTATTTTATATTTTAGTCGCTCTATCGCTCGCTCGTCCAGTCTGGCCGTGCCCTCACGCTGGGTAAAACCGGTAGAGGTCGAGATATTCGTAGCTCGCTATATTGCAGTGCCAGGTGGTACTAACACACTATGTCCGAAGTATCCGCGTGTTTACACTAATGAGGCACGGACTAGAAAGTTAAAGGAAGTGTATCCACATTTTTGTGGAGGTAGAGTGGGAAAAAAATTAGGTAAAAACAGATCAGTTCAACCTGCCAGGATTTGAGCTTTGACCTCACGAGAGTGAAGCATTTGTTTATATGAACACTGATGGGGGTTAAGTTCCTTGAAAGAGATGATAACATTTGTTGGGAAACTAGGTATTTTAATTTTTTTTAATAGGTTAAAGTTTATAAAATGTCTTCCTGAAATTGTAATTATACAATTTTGTACAGTAAGAGAAAAAAAATCCGATATAAAGCTCCTGCACATGCGTAAAACTAACAAACGACCTTCGAAACACACTAATAAGTCTGGCAGAAGAGTTTTAGTTGAAACTTATCCTGAGATTGTAAACCGTGTTTTCGCTATAAGAGTCCATCTAACGTTTGGTTACCCAGGAAATTATACATGAGACCAGAAATCACATCAAAGGTACGTTTTTTGCATGCTTCACCGGACAGCAGTGAAACTGAAATCAGTTAAGTGTTTTTTTCCGTTTCTATTAACCTCCCCCCCCCCCGTTTGGTTGTATTTTTTTAAATATGGTAAAAAGGTTTATTAGTTCCATTTCGTCTTTCTTTTAAAAGTATCACAACCACACTACGATGTCATGTTAATTTCGAGCTCTATTACCTAGGCCCTACCTAATTTAGGTGCTATCCGTGGAATGGGATGTGCTGTGTAGCTTAGGGGACGCGAGAAAAGGTCAGTGTTTTTACAGTTCTTGGACCAAAACTATTTTTTGGCTAAAATGGATAGAATATTTCTCCAGTAGAAACATGGATAATTGTATTTTCCTCTCCTGGTAACATCAACAGTTCTTGAATATCGGTCAAGGACGTCCTGGGGTTTAATGACAACTCTTTATCTTCATTTAAAAAGTTTGTCACTTAATGCTTCTATGCTCATGACAAATATTCAAGAACTGTTGATATCACCATGCGAAGAAAATTTAACTCTGTTTATACTGGAGCAATATTTGATTTATTTTGGTCAGAAAAAGTTTTGTTATAAAAACGGCAAAAACACTTACCTTCTTTCGCGTCCCTTACACTCTCACCTTAAGAGATACTGACCAGCCCAATTTTCTGCTAATTGTCTAATTATTGTGGAAGGTTCGTCTCCAACCAGAGCGCTGAGATGATCGCAACAACTTTCGTCACAGTATGAGGGATGTTCACACAATAACCAGGGAAAGTCAAACTTCATCATTGTGTTGAAATGTATTACTTTCAGACATGAAGTAATTACTCTGACCCCATAATTATAAATGTTCATTATGATTGTAATACCGCTACTCGGGGGAAACTGGCGAATACAGCATGGAACTAAATTTTTTTTAAATGATGAGACTTAGAAACAAAAGCTGCGAGGAAAAATCTCTTGACAATGGAAGGGCGTTTCGATTAAATTAAAACTGACTCGTTTCACTTTTAATTTGGAAACTTGAGACTTTGATTCGTATCCAGGCTGGTAAGAACAGTGTTCCCTTCCCCTCCCCCTCAGCCATCTAAATATTTACTCATATGAGGATGAGATGAAGGTAGATTTGAAAGGGAATGTACCCAGATTTGCTAGAAGGGGGAGTGGCTAGCCATTCAGGAAAAACAAACATCTCAATACACCCTGCTGGGATTCAAACCCCGACTTTACTTTGATTACACTTGACTGACGTCCTTTTGCCCACCGTTGTGGGTGAACCTAGTCTTCACGTGGTACGAAATCAGACTAGATATTAATGATTTGGAGTTCACTACAAGCATACTCACAGACCCCAAAGACCTCACTATCGTTAGGTGTATATGAAAGTAACGTCATATCACAATAAATTAAGAATATCTGAGCGTTTGGAATCACAAACGCCAATGTATGTAAGTAATAAAAAAATAGGATAATTAAGGGCGGGAATGTAGGAAAAACGAGTTAAGGATAGTTTTTATAGCAGCACAGATTTTTGACCAGGCCAAATAAAATATTGCTCATATAGAGCTTAATTTTCTTCACATTGTGAGATCAAAATTTCTTGAATACCTGTCATAAATATTTTATGTAAAATTTTTAAATGAAGATAAAAAGTGGTTATTAAATTCCAACACACCCTTGACAGATATTCAAGAACTGTTGAGGTCATCATGTGAAGAAACAACATATTTGTTTCTATTAGATAAATATTTGATTTATTTTGACCAAAACCTATACAAATTGTAAAAATACTGCCCTTAACTCGCGTTAACTACACTCCCACGTTAAGCTTCTCAATGATATTTTTATTGGCTACCTAAGACTATAAGATCTTCAAGCAATATATCATCTCCAAGTGATATCAAAAAGAGGGCTTCCAAACTGAAATCATCTTTTGTTTTATTCTTCCCACATTCACCTTGCACGTAGTTTTACACTCACTGACGAAGTGGTCGAAAGTAAAAGTGACGTCGAGAGCATCTAACTAGCAAAAAGTCACACCAAATCTAAAAGTAAAAGTTACTTTGATTCGTTATAGTGGGAAAAAGTAAGCTTTAATAGTGAGCTAGCAGTCTAATGGTCGAGGAAGTTATAATGTATCACAGCAAGTTGTTTTCTTCTCGATTGTTGTTGTAATTTTCAGAGCTCTGATAAATTTGAGAATTTTTTCAGTCTTCTCGCACCAACATAATTTTCGTGCTACTCCACCAAAGGTCCATCTTTATAATCAAGATTTGGAGATCAATTAGTTTACCCCACCCTTTTCTTTTTTAAAAAAATTGCTCATGCGGGTGCTTTAGTTTATATACCAATTTTTTCCTCTATTTAATAAGAGAGTTTTCAATTTAAGAGCTGTTAATTTTTTTTATGGTATATGGACCACAGGAATAACGTTAGATAAAACCACTTTATTTGCTTGATCAGTAATAATCACAACCATTTTACTTTTACTCTCCTTACCAGTTCTTTTTTTAGCGCCGCGTCTTACCTTTTCTTGCTGGACCAATTACAATACTATTCTTCAACAAATATTAATTTAAATACATCTTTTTTTATCCTGCTGAAGAAGGAGATCCTCTTCTTTATTAACATTTATTTCGATTCTTTTTTTTTTATCTTGAAGTGTATATTCCATTTATTCCTGGGTTTTAAATACTTTCTCATATTATTTGTCATGAAGGTTGTAAAAAAAAAATTCTGGTTGTCTTCCGAGACTAGATTATAAATACGGCCTTAGGTATCGCTCTCAGATGTCACTTGTCACCATAAATCTTCTTGGTCCACTCAAACTCCTGTTCCGATTGTTGGGCGTATCAAGCTAGAATCTGACCTCCTTCCCTTTCCAACGGTTAGTGTTCTTCAAAGAAACCAGTAAACTCTCCCTAAACTGGTCGTAAACTCCCTGATGCTTTATCTGCACTGACGGACGTCTCTATTTGTTTACGTTGGAGACGTGATTTCCTGAAGCTACCAGGCTGAGAAATGATATACCAACACGCTTGAGGTTTTCTAGATTTCACAAAGATTTGTCTTGTAACAGAAATTGTGGAAGTTTTTATTCCAAAAAATTGACACAACTTTTCGTTTGGAGATGGCTTGCTTAGGCATGTCAGGTATATTTGGGTATGTGTGTGTAAAATTAAACTAATTGTATCTACCGAAAAAAATATTTGATTTATTTTGACAAAAAAAAATTGTTATAAAATCCTAAAATATAGGACCTTAACTCAGGTTCCATTCTATCCCTACTCATAAAAATGTTAAACCAGTCAGTTATTGGAGAGAGGTTTGATGACACCTTAGTGTAACAAAAACATACTCTCAGAGTATCCGATCGGGATTGAACTCCACCCTCCCAATTTGGAAGTGTGAGACAATACGCTGATCCTGCCGGTCTTTATTGAGTAGCTTTTAGAATTGGAAATTGCGGCTAATCTGTTAATTACTTTACCTTTGTGAGCTATTTTAAAACAAAAATTGACACTGAAACATCAATTTAATCCAGGAGATTTTTCTTAGAACTCCAATGCGCCCACATTGATAATCACGTGGACAAAGGCGTCCACGCAAATGTGGGCATATATCATTTTAATAATATCTTCCTCATACTTACTCCATTAGTGTAAATATTGGGATAGTCTGGTTGAATATTAGACGCAGGACTAAAAAAAGGGGTGTTAGTTTTTTATAAACACATTTATAAAATGATGTATTAAATTGTACACGCTGTTACCCCCCAAATATGTATAGACTTTTTTAGCACCGCGTCTTATTACCTGTTCAAATTATACACATATGCACTAATTATGCTAATGAGCCAGAGATGAGGAAGGAGGAAGATTGAATTTGGATCAAATGTACCTGCATTTGCGTGGAAGGAAAGTGTAAAACCATCTTGGAAAAAACCCTCTCAATACACCCAACCGGGACTCGGACCCCGATCTCCCTATCATCGGAAGTTTATTCTAACACGAGAGTGACGCCTTATACTGTGTGGCCACTAAAGCAGCTATATAATATTAAATATGAATAATTTAAGAAGGGAGGAATTTATAAAAGTATTTGCTATAGGAGTATGAAAGAATCCCTCCTTCACTCCCCTTCGCCCCTAAAGAAAAGTCCAATATAAAGATTAAATCAATTCCTGGCTGACATTCATCCTTTCACCTAGTTATTGGCAGATACCCATTATGTTACCTCTCCTCGAGGTAATCTCGTTGCTCACTACGTTCTCACGCCGACAGAAGTATTCGTCCGTTGTCTGGTTTTTTATTTTTTTATTCCGCTGTTCAAGCTCCTAACTGTTCCTACTCGGTTTGTCCTACTTCCAAAACAGGCTTGCCAGTATCGGCGCTTTTCGCGCGGCTTGATAAACATCGCCGTGTAATGACACAGCCACCTGTTGATTACCAACGCAAGGAGTGTTCACACTAGAGACCGCGTCCTTGCCATTAAGGTTCAGAACAGAAACGTGCTGAGGAGTGCTGCCATGATAAGCAGCAGGTAGGGATGAGGAAAGAAGCATTTTAAAGGTAGTCTAACCGTATTTGAGTGGAAGGAGAGTAGGAAACCATTTTGGAAAAAACCATCCTCCATAGACCCGACCGCGATTTGAACTCTGATCTCGAGCGTGATTTGGCCTTGTGGTGAGGAAGGCTGTTTATTTATGTCTAGAGAACACTTCTTCCATCTCATGTGTCTCTGTGGCTTAGTGGTAAGGGGGACAGGCAAAAAGGTCTTCTCTCCGTGGCTTAGTGGTAAGGGGGACAGGCAAAAAGGTATT
>CABEEJ010000511.1:7961-43832 GCA_901482245.1 Timema douglasi
CTGGGCTAGATGGTATCTTATCATCCCTTATTGTGTCTTATTCCCGGGCTGGGCTAGATGTTATCTTATCTCTGGGCTAGATGGTATCTTATCATCCCTGAGCTAGATGATATATTATCACCCCTGGTCTAGATGGTATCTTATCATCCCTGAGCTAGATGATATATTATCACCCCCGGTCTAGATGGTATCTTATCATCCCTGAGCTAGATGGTGTATTATCACCCCCGATCTAAATGGTATATTATCACCCTTGTGCTAGATGGTATCTTATCATCCCTTATTGTGTCTTATTCCACGGGCTGGGCTAGATGGTATCTTATCTCTGGGCTAGATGGTATCTTATCCCTGGGCTAGATGGTATCTTATCATCCCCGGTCTAAATGGTAACTTAACAAACAAACCTTAGAAGGTAATTTAACAACTCTGAGTTAGATGGTAATTCACGAGACATTTCCGCGACGTTTGGGTTGTGTTTTATAAATCCTCATATGGGCAGCATATATTACACTCCCCTAACACTGCGCTATAAAATATGGTGTATATTAGAAACAACTATAAGCGCATTAGAGTTACTATTAGAAATGCAATAGTACACACTGATATTCGAAAACTAAGATAAGAAACTAATCCCGACTTAAATCCATAAGAAACTTTATCACACGGTAAGAACGGTGATGTAACTGTGAGAACAACGTACTATCCAAGTCAAACATTCACCACGTGCCAGGAATTCATCATAACACCCTCATTGAGATAGCCAAGCGAGGCGCCAGAGCTACAGGGCCATCTCGTTGCATAACTAAACCACGTAGGCAGTAGCTCTTTCATTTGAAAGGCCCCATGTCACATATGTTACATAATCGATGTAAGTCATTCTTTATATCAAACACAGTTAAACAGTGATATCAACCGTAGCTTCAAATTCGTACACCCTCAACATGAGCTGCCATTGCCATGAACTGCACTAGCATTCATCTGAAAAGAGACGGCGAAAACGAAACGCAACAGGCCAAAGCAAGGTGCATGGCCTTCCTCTTGAAATATTATACAACCGAATTAAAGTAATATCGAGTATTATAAAAGTTTCCCATTTTTAGAGGAAAACCATAAACGAGTTTCACGAAGGCTAGGTTGCTATGACGTCATTGTGACCTCGTCTAGTCGGACTTCCCCGGGCTTGCTTCACCTTGAAGTACGAGCACCTTCATAAGGACTTCAAGCTCTTATTCTGACTATGTTCCTACACAATTTTCAGTTACAAGTTCCAGTTTATGTTACTACAACGCTTCCAGATACAAGTTACATTTTATGTTACTACAAAGCTTACAACAACAAGTTCCGGTTTATGTTCCTACACAACTTACAGTTACAAGTTCCAGTTTATGTTACTACAACGCTTACAGTTACAAGTTCCAGTTTATGTTACTACAACGCTTCCAGCTACAAGTTACATTTTATATTACTACAAAGCTTACAACTACACGTTCCAGTTTACGTTTCTACAAAGCTTTCAGCTACAAGTTACAGTCTATGTTCCTAAACAGCTTACATATACAAGTTCCATTTTATGTTCCCGCACAGTTTACAGTTACAAGTTCCATTCTATGTTCCTACACAGCTTACATATACAAGTTCCATTCTATGTTCTTACACAGTTACAGCTACAAGTTACATTCTTTGTTCCTAAACAGCTGTCAGTTACATTCTATGTTCCTACAGAGCCTACAGCCACAAGTTTTGTTCTATGTTTCTACAAACAGCTACAAGCTACAGTCTTAGGGGGCGTTCAAGTATTACGTAAGCACATTTTTGGCCACTTTCAACCCCCCATCCTTGTAACAAAAAATAAGCAAATGTCTGACCCCCTTCCCCGTGTCTTATGTAAGATATGTTAACCTTTTTAATTTGTTCGCAGGAATATTTTTTCAAGAAATTTTGCTTATAGCCTGAACAGGTAGTAAGACGCGATGATAAAAAAATAATTAAAAATTCATGGGATTTATAAATTTCTGCTGATTATTAACATAGAGGTGTAAATTAATATTTCGAAATAATTGACAATTAACACTGGTATACAATGCATTTAAATTTATTGAACAGATACAATTAAAACAAGTTATAACATTATAATAGTTTAAAATTTTAATCTAGCCTACTTTTAATCAAAGATATAAAGAAAATACAGTCTTAGTTCCTGCAAAGCTTACGGCTACAAATCTCTCCATCAAGGTCTTCACATTCAACAAAAAAATATAATTTTCGGAAAAAAAAAAATTAAAACAAAGTTAAGTATGCATAAACAAAAAAGTTATTACATTCATTTCACTGAAAACTAAACCAATGGGTCGGAATAGTTCGTGGAATATTTAGGTCTGAGCGAAGTTTTAAGATACTCCACAAAAACGTCCGTTAGCTCGTTGTAAAGACTAATTGTATAGGAGCCCTATTAGACCGACAGTATGCATCAGTATCTACAACGAGACCTTACATAATCAGTCTTCTTCACGTCATTATTTTTATCAGTCTCAGCTCCTGCATGCAACTTGCAACAACATGGATGATAATAAAAATACGTGTGCAGTCTATGTTTGCTACTGAGACTGAAGGAAGTACTGACGAGCGCGCGCACACGGTCAGTATTATGTCGGTCTCTCTCACAACTTGCAAGACTGATGGACTGATACCGATGTGATTAGATGATCACATCAGTATTTTAGTCAGTCCATCCATCAGTCCATCAGTACTGCCCCTACACGATCAGTCGGACTGTCAGTATTAATTATTACGTTATTAATACTGACAGTCAGACTGATCGTGTAGGGGCCCTATTAGTCGTGTAAGTCGTATAGGTACATAATGAATCGCAATATAACCGCGGTGCATGTTGGGACCACGTGCTTAGTTATCTCCTCCAATACTACGGCGTAGTGTGTGTATCATCATCCCACATGTCCACTCATCAATGTATCGTTACGACACTGACGACTTTACGACTTTAGAGTATTTATCGCGCACTTTATTAACCATACAAATTATATCAGTTCACGACTCACTCCGGTGGTCAAATCATCTAATCCAGCCATGTCAAACTCATTTTGTACTGCGAGCCACAAAATAAAAGTTGTATTATTGAGGGCCGCATTTAGAAATAAGTAAAATAAAACTTTTTTTTTTTAGGATTACTTTAAGCACATAGTGCTAATACCAGATATTGTGTTAACATATGTAAATCCACTGAGTATTCTTAGAATTAAAAATATTACAAAACAAACATTTGTTTATAACAATGAGTTGCATAATATTTTATTATATTCATAAATAATTCAACATCTAAAAAATATATTAAAAAACACATGACAAAATCATGCGTTCTTATTATTGTTACATACCGTATTATTTTTAGTGGAAATGGAGCCTTGGTAATGTTTTCCAAATAGCAAATCATCACAATTTGGTATGATGTCTTGATCTGACATAATTTTCAAAATTGACGATATATGATGATCAGTTAATCTTGACCTTTCTAGAGTTTTGTTATTTTTCACTAAAGAAAAGAGGTTTTCACATACATATGTGCTCCCGAACATAGCTAGTATACACGTAGCGAAAGCTAGCACTCTGGGAAACCGACCTTCATATAAATAGTTGTAGAAACTTGGGATTCCAACTTTATTCTTCACTTCCATACAAATATTGTAGTTCCCATTTCTCTTGAAAACAACGATGTTCTTAAAAGATAGTTTTATTTATATGTATTGGTACTAGACTTTGACATAATCTTTATCATATTATACCGGTTTAACAAAACTACATCACTTCAATTCTCCTCATAGACGCTGATCGTAAGTTTTTACAATGACGTAGGTAGGATTTCTCAATGGTTTATCCAAAATGTAAACGGCTCTGAAGTGTCACACGTGCAGCGACTGTGGAAAGTTATTAGTCAAAAATTCCAGTGAAAAATATTTATTGTATTTCCTATCATTTTTATTATTTTAACGACGTTGCCTACTTGGAGATTTCAAAGCTATATTGCGAAGCGGGTTGCATCTTAACTTGACTCACTTAAGCAGTCTAAGCACTATCACACTTAGAAGCTAATGCACAAAACAGAAAGAGAAGGAATAACATGAGAAGTTCACCCTGAGAAGGCTCTGGTCTATGAGCTGATAACCTTTTCCCTCTTCCTCTAACGCGTTTACACAGTCACTTTGACATGCCTGATCTAAGCCCTAATGCGTCACTTTCGCAATGGACGGATTCCCAATGACGGGGAAATTGGGGTTCGAATCTCAGTCGAGGGTACTGAGGTAAAAGTAAAGTGTCTTAAACTATCTCTCCACGCAATTGTAGTTATACATCCTCTGAATGCAGCCTTCCTCATAACAAGCACATTAGTGTAATTTGTACATATACGCGAAAATCGAACAGGTAGTAAAACCCAGTGACAAAAATCCTATGAATTAGCATAGTATACTTCTGTTTAGAACAGACGTGCCAAACTCGTTTGACCATAAGATACACATCAACATTGAAAATAACAAGAGGGTCATATTTCAGAAAGATCAATATTGTCACCATCTTAAATGGAAAAATCTCAATTTTAAAATCCTTACTACAGAAAAATTAAAATTAAGATTACATAAAATGTTAAGACTTATCCTATATTTTTTTAAACCAAACGTTTGAAACCTTATACTTGCATCAAGAGTCCGAGTGGTTTGAGATCTCGTGTTGAAGTCACGTTCAAAATATATGACAAATGCGTTTTGTTTGTGTCCGATGGACGGACGGATAAAAGAAAGGGGAGATCACCCCACGTTCCTTGGCAAGTTTTAATGATTATTTATTCGTATCAAGATTATTAATGTGCATTTTTTTTTGTATACACAGGTTGGTATCACAGTAGCACGAATTAGCAATAAGCTTAACCCAGGACAACAGAACTAATAAATATCCCTAGAACTAGAAATTGACAACCCGGGTAGCAAAACGAACAAACAAAACTAGCACTAGGAATTTACTACCTGGGTAACAAAACGAATACCGAGAGGGTAGTAAGGCGCGGTGCTTACATATATAATATACTGTATATTAACGTCTTACGCGGGCGGTGCTTATAGTTATAGGCTATTTACATTATTATTATTAGCACCGCGTCTTACTACCCGTTCGGGTTATACGCACTTACGCTAATGTGTAATGTTAGGGTGATTGTGAGAATGTTAGGGTGATTGTGAGATGAAATGGAGGACCTACAGTTTAACGTGGAATCCGAACCACGGTTGAGGCCTGGCATTCCCCACATGTCTTGACAAAGGTGAAGGAAGGGTTTGGTAATCAGATAAATCTGTGTCGGGACCGAAGATTGAACCCCGGCCGCCAGCACAGAAGTCTGACACCTTACCCCTAGACCGCCAGGCCACCAGGCTATATACAAAAAGAGCGTATAACCCGAACGCGTAGTAAGACGAGATGCTTATATACATCTAATATTTATTAGCGTCTTACGCGGTGATTATATAGGCCTATATAAGCACCGCGTATTACTACCCGTTCGAGTTACATGCTCTTTTTGTATTAGTAACTTATAGTGAATCATCTATTGAAATGCATTTCTGACATCCTATAATAATTATTAACAATTGTTTGAACAATTTTCTTTTAACATTATATTTGTTTTATTTTCATTCATAATCTGTCGGGGTGTTTATATCCAATTATTCTTAAAACTTTTATTTACTACACATAATTTAAAAGAGGAATTTTTAAAAAGTGTTGATGCTTTTTTTTTTTTATCGTTCGTTTCAAATTAAAACGTAATTTCTTGTAAATGGAGAAATCGTACCGAAGATAGGTTTAGCAACAAAATTGTGTTTTGTATAAATATTAGCTTTTTTCAAAAAGAGCTACAAACGAGAGTTGCACTTTTGGATTCGCCAATTATTTATTCGTTTTGTTACTCAGTAGATGTCTAGTGCCAGTTTTGTTTATTCGTTTTGCTGTCAAGGCAATGTGTGTGTGTGTGTGTGTGTGTGTGTGTATAAACTTACTACCAGACTGAAAGAAATAACTAATAACACCCACTATAAGGAATTTACTCGGTGGTTAACAGATCAAACAAATAGCAAGCGTGTCACCGAGTAGTCACGTGTCCAGTGGATTTAGCTCATTACGTTGTAAACACAGCAGCCCCATGTGGCACATTAATATGTCAAGTGGTCTAGGTTTAGTAGTCCAAGGTTTCACTCCAGAGATATCAAGATGGACCCAATCAAGTGGTTCTTTACAGTTACTAGGACATAACAGACACAGGTGAATAGAACATATTATTCAAGTGGTTCGTTACAGTTACTAGGATATAGTGGTGGCAAAACCTAGGGAAACGGGGGCCATTGTACCCCCCGGAAATAATCTGCCACTCCACCCTCAACCCCCCTCCGAGATATTCAAATCCTCTGATATTATTGAATATGAAGCTGAAAGCTGGCCTTAAATTAAACTCCAAATGACCTCTGAATGCATTCAATTATCAAAAATTTAACGGAGAAGACCACTTCTAAGGGCATTAAACTGTCAGAAAAAATAAAAGTGAAGAGTACTCTATATAGCTTTTAGGGCCATTCAAATATACAAAATTTCTAGAGGAGGACCACTCCAAATAGTTTCGGAAAGATTTCAATTTTTAAATATTTGTTGGTAGAAACCACTTCAAATTTCTTCTAGAGGCATCTAATTTTCAAAATATTTACAGAAGAGAAACGTTCAAAATAGCTTCTAAGAAGATCCCATTTTCAAAATATTTTCGGGCTAAGACAACTTAAAATAGTTTCCGGAGGCATCTAATTTTCGAGAAAAATTCATGCGAGGAGCAATTTAAATAGCTTCTAGAAGCATCCGAATTCCAAAAACTTTGTGAGGGAAGACCTCTTTAAATAGCTTTTAGGAAATCTAAATAAAAAAAATGTGGATAACTATTTAAAATAATATTAAGAGGCATTAAAATTTTTAAATTTTCCCGAAGGACTACTTCAAATAGCTTAAATGAATATCAAGATTTTAAAAAAAAATCTGAGGAAGGACTACTTTAAAGAGCTTTTCAAGGAGTCTAATTTCAAATTTTTTTAGGAGTGACCACTCCAAATTATTGACAGCGAAACTGGGAATGGGGTTTAGGATGGGTCATTTCCCCTCCTGGAATAAATTAGCCCCCCTTTATATGTATTTTACACCTTCTGATATTCACAAATATGAAGCTTAAAGACTTGTTTCAAACTGCAAATAACTTCCAAAGGCATTCAATTTTTAAAAATGTGCCAGGTATGGATCACTTCCAAATGATTTCCAGAGGCATCCAATTATAAAAATTTGCCAGGAGATACTGGCGACAACTCCAGATATCGTCTAAAGACATAGATTTTTATTTTAAATTGCTCGAAAAGACCACTCACTTTAAATCGCTTACTGAGGCATCCAACTGTCGGGAAAAAAAATCCAGACGAGGATCACTCTATGTAGATTCAAGCCATCCGAATTTCAAAAATTTCCCGGTGAGGACCACTCTAAATAACATCTAGATGAATGATTTTTTTTTTTAATTCACAAAAATTCTGGCAAAGACTAGTTCATATAGCTTTCAGGGGCATCCAATTTTAAAACATTTATCGGATAGGGTACGGAATGGAGGTGGAATGCAAGCTCCTAAAAAACACCTTATTTTTGCTTGGCTCTTCCCTACACAAATAAGGATCCGACATCAATGCTAGGATACAACGGACACATACACATGTGAATATAATCAAGTGGTTCGTTACAGTTACTAGTCAGCAGCGTACGTGTGAAGATATCTCACTTCCGTTCCATGAAAGATAGTCCACGCCTAAGAAATACATACTTTTGGTGATTGATATTGATTATATTTCTGATCAGCTGATATTTTCTTTGCTCATAATGTTTGACTAGTCATAACCCCGCCACCCATACCCCCTCAACCTTTTCTCTTCGGATCTGCATAGATCTCGGGGCAACCCCAAACTACGGTAGGGAAGCTCGAGCCCATAAAAAAAACTTCCCCACATGCGTACGCTACTGTTACTAGTAGATAGATGACCAGATGAATATATTATTAAACATATTATCAAAAGAGCGTTCGATAAGCGGATCTTGACAAAATAGAGATAAATAAATAAAATACATTAATGTTAATTATGAAACTTTTTCTTTTTGGCACAACTTCTTACCATCCGGTTGGGATATACGCAGCTTCTTCTTCTATTTTTTCCACGTCTTACTACCCGTTTGGGTTATACGCTACTGTGTGCTACACTAATGTGTTAGGGATAAGGAAGATTGAATTTAGAGTAAGTGTACCCACATTTGCAGGGAAGGAAGGAAAACTATTTATGAAAAACCACCCTCAGTACACTCAACCGAGATCGAGCCCTGATCTCATCTTTGGTAGTCTAGTATATTGCGAGAGTAGTGTCTAAGTAAACTAAGAAACCACCGAAGCGGATATCTACTTTATTCTCACACTAAAATATAAGTAATAGCTTTGATATAAAAAAATATTCTATAAAATGTATATTTATTACCCGTTTGCCTTGACAAGGAGGTTGGGGTTCGATATCCCGGCCGGGTGTATCGATGTGGATTTTTTTTAACACTTTTCTTTCGTGTAAATTCGAGTATATTCCTTGTAAAACTGTACCTGATTTATTTTTGTAAAATGCACATGTAATAAGACGCGAAGTAGGGGAGGGAAAATATGAATGGTTGAAATCGCCGAAAGCTAATATTGCCACAAGTAACCATCATCACCTTGTTAGCTAAACTGTCACTAGTACTACCCAAAGGTTACTAACAAACACCATCTAAAAATATCCGAAACTAGAAAGAATATCCGTGCTGTTGGCAGCGCACCGTGTTGAGCAAGGTCAGTGACAACATAGATCAGGGCTGACCAACCTTTTTGAAAGTCCGTGGCCAATATGTTGATAATGTTTGGATGAATAATAATTATTTAATGTGCACAAATTAAATATGAGTATCAAAATGGATTTATGGAGACTTTAATCCCCACTATAGTTATTTTATATACTCGTACATTAATCAATCAATCCATCCATCCATCCATCCATCCATCCATCCATCCATCCATAATCCCTTCATTCCATTACTGTGTAGGCAAGAAACTGTGTTAAAAAAAAGATCTTATTCAATCCATCCTCACTAACTTTATCCACACTTCCCTATCTTTCCATACTCCCTCCCTTTCAACAACATTCATTCACCGAGTCATACACGCTCTTTTATTCTAAAACTTTTGTTTCTCTTTTTCACACATTAGTCTACAACATTTAACCGCGACTTCCTTTTGATCCACACATTCTACCTTCTATTTGCTTCGTCACTCGATCCACATCCTCTCAACATGCCCAAACCAAGACAATCCTTTCAAAGTGATCTATTGGATTCCCTATCAAACCGCATTACTCCAGCACCAATTCATTACTGACTGCTCACACGAGTTTTTTTTCACACACATTTATTAGATAAAGTCATTATAACCACTTTCACCTTGTTCTTGTGTTTTTCCTGACTAACCCACGCTTCACAGCAATAAAACAATGTTGGCGTTAACAGACTTGTATATACTACCGTACAATACTACTTCATTCTTTGCAATTGTTCACACAACCAACAAATCTAAGAGATGGATTCACCCGTCTGTCAATTTCACCATCTATCCTTACATTTTTACAGAACATTCTGCCCAGATACACCAAATAATTCCCTCGTTCTAACAGCTAGCACCTTTTTATACTATGCTGGCGATCAATTCTTGATCCATTCTTATCAAAAACTATCACTGTAGTTTTGGAAATGTTTATACGAATATCCATTTTGCCTGTCGCCACATTCAAACGATTAATGCATTCTGCAAGTCAATTTCATTCTCAACTATTAATAAGCCATCATCTGCATATAGCAGCACTCTAACAATCACAGTGTCAATGTGCACACCAACCGCGTCCTCACAAGCATCCGACATACACTCATTCATGAATACATTTAGCTAATATTATATTATACCTATCATTCTAAATATTATAACTACAGTTATATAAATAGTATAGTTATGTCGAAGATTGGCAACTTTTGTCTTGTTAAACGTACACAAGTATGACGTAAGTAGCTAGGATGGCATATAAGTAAAATTTGACCTTTGACCCCAATAAGTATGACGTCATCATTGCGTGCTATGTCGCAACACTCCCCTAGGTTTTCCATGGTGACGCCATCGCAACCCTGGTGCCAGTATATTTCCATCGAGGTTACTGACCTGAATTTCCTCTCCATTTCCCCACTGGTTATTTCTATGACGACATGGGGTTAACGACCTGTTGTCCTCCTTCAATGTTGCAAAGGTTTATTTCTGGAGTTTTTTTCGTTGGTCTTCAATGTAGCAATGGGTTTTCTCTGATGCCTCATACCTGGCACTGATATGAGCCCATGAATAGTGTAGCTGGAAAGCCCTTCGGGGGTCTCTACGGAGATTAAGAGGATATAAATGATCCTGGCAACCCTTTCCCTTTTCCCATTTTATGTGGCAATGGGTTTTTCCCGGTGACGCCATCGATTTGTCGCAACCCTGATGACTAATACCTGGCGCAAGTTTGGCAGCTCGAGAAAACAAGTCGAGACAGGAATAGTTCACGACCTAGAAATCGTGAACTTGAGACAGTGAGCTAGTACATGAGGTCATTGACCCTGGCTCTATGTGGCAATGGGGTTTCCCGATTACGTCATCACTCTGTCACAACCCTGCCGACTTATACATGGCGCCAGTTTGGCGGCACGGTAAGACAAGCCGAAACAGGAGTAAATAATGACATTTAAACCGTCAGCTAGTATATGAAGTCATTGACGCTGGAAACACACTCCCCCTTTCTTTCCTTCTATGTAGCAATGGGTTTTCCCAATGACGTCATCACTCTGTCGAAACCCTGTTGACTCATACCTGGTGCCAGTTTGGCAACTCGACAAGACAAGTCGAGGCAGGAATAGATCACTACCTTGAATGATGTCGCAACCCTCCCCACGAAAATGGGGTTTTCCCGGTGACGTCATCGATCATTATGGTGTTGCCACAACTAGAGAGCATTGACACAGCTCTGATATGCAAAATCAGGGGCCTCAGAAGCCTCAATTAGGAGCCGCTCTCCCCCACAAAATTTACTAAAATTGGTTGTTTAGTATCGTCAATCAACATGCGAAGATGTAAGTATCCACCATACAAACATAAACAACAGTTGCCGCAGTAGTAAGGCAGAAATGTTCCAGCATTTACGTGGAATGAGGGAACGCAGAAAACCACCCCAAATCACCCGAGCGAGATTCTAATCCACGACCTCCCCATCATAACTAGATGAGTTACACGCAAACTTTCTGGCTAAACGTCTATATAACAATTATGATAAGGTGGTAGGGATGATTAAGAAAATGTTCCAGAATTTTACATAGTAGAGAGGAGTAAGGTAGAAATGTCCCAGTGTTTACGTAGAGCGAGGGAGAGGCGAACTATTTAGTGAGAACTAGTGACAGTACACCTCAGCGGAGATTCGTCCCCAAGCACCCCCTCCATAACTAGATGAGCTACACGCACCCTTTATGGCTAAACGCCTATATATATTAATGGTAGTGCGGTAGGTATGATTAAGAAAACGATCCAGCATTTTTTGCCTGGAGGGAGAATTAGCAAGAGTTTATCCGGAAGGAATTCGATTCCAACATAACCCCCCTCCCCCCGTCAAAATTAGACGAGCCTAACATTTAGACGGCGTGCCCACCGGAATTCAAACCTTGAAACCTTTCGCAGGGATAGCACCACTAATGTATGTTAGAACGGTCGTCCAATCAGATACTTCCTTCCAAGCGCACCCCACATTTGCGAGAGTGAAAAATAAAGCAAAATCAAAAAAGGTTTTGCTGGTCGACCAGCTTTTCCATTAAATATAATTAGACCAGGTAGAATGTGTACCCGTATATGCTTGGAGTGAGAAAATCAATCTCAGTACGCCAGAACGGGAATAAAACCCACGACATCCTCGACATAACTAGATGAGTTACACGCACCCTTTCTGGTTAAACGTCTATGTATTAACTAAGATAATTTGGTAAGGATTACTAAGAAAATGTTCCAGCATTTTACGTGGTAAGGAGGAGTAAGGTAGAAATGTTCCAGCCTTAACGTGGAGTGCGGGAGAGTAAGGTATAAATGTTCCAGGGTTCACGTGGAGTGAAGGAGAGGGAAACAATTTAGGGAGCACTAGTGACAGTACACCTCAGCGGGGATTCGAAACCCCAACCTCTACCACTGTAACTCAATGAGTTACACAGGAAACCATTTAGTGAGAACTAGTGACAGTGGACCTCAGGGTAGATTCGAACCCAAGACCTCCACCATCATAACTAGATTAGTTACACGCCCCCTTTTTGGCTAAGCGTATATATATTAACTAAGATAATATGGTGGGAATGATCATGAAAATGTTCCAGCCTTTACCTGTAGGGACAACTAACAACAGTTTACCTAGCAGGGATTTGATTCTTACATCCCCCCACCATAATTAAATGAGGTTGACCTTTAGACGGCGTGCCCACAATGATTCGAACCTCGGTAACTTTATCAACGCTAATGTATGTTAGAACGGTCATCCAATCAAAGACTTCCTTGCAATGGCTGAGTGCACCACGTATTTTCGAGAGTGAAAGATAAGGCGAAATCAAAATCAGTTAAAGCTGATCGACCATATTTTCCGTTTGATATAATTAGACCAGGTAGAATGTGTACAAGCATTTGGTTTGGGAAAACCCTACAAGCATATTATTGCAATAGCGTTTTTAAATTAACTAAATTAGGTTTAAAGTAAGGAGGCAAGTTATCATAAACACACACACAGTCAGACAGACGTTTATTTTTATTTATAAGTTGTGACGGTGGGTTACTACTCAAGGAGAAAGTAAACTATTACTCTGCAACACGCGATTTACGTTGTCATGCACAACGCTATTTAAATTATTATGATAAGCCAAACTTATATTCAGCTGTATTCATTTATTAATCATTCTGCGCCGTATATTGAATAAAATGGGTAATTAGGACTTTTTCAATATCTTTGGATAGCACGTACATATACATAATTAATAAATGTAATTATTACTACTCATGCAATTGTTTAAATATGCTAATGGTGTGGGAATAATGAAAGTATTTAAGAGGGTAAGTGTAGCCGTGTAACCTTGTTACAACATAAATTTGGAGAGGTTGTATAACTCACCAAGCAAGCCCCAGTTGACTCATTCCGGCACGACTACAATCCGACATACACACCACAGCACTGTCAACGTTGAACTAGATAGAGGTCTGAGGTTCGCTGCCAGCCGTGTTGGTTGAACCACTCCCCAAAACAAATGAGCAGCGCTGCGCGTGAGCTTAGCGCGCGTTTTCAGAACTTCTACGAACTGTAATGGTGTATAGACTTAAATGCGTGTGGACGAGTGGAGACTGTTCTGGAACCCTTACCCCTTTCCTCTCCATTGCTCTCCGCGCCTCGAGAACACACGATTTCCTTAGGATATATAACGGTTGGAGTCCAGAAAGTGATCACGCATTACACTTTGGGCTTTCAAGGTGAGAGGCCTAACTATTAAGTAGGCCCGACATGTTTCTCAAAATTCTCTTTGGCACTAAATCTTTATTATTCTAAATTTACTGTTCAGGACTTACATATATTTATTATTATTTCTTTTACGGTTTTCTGCCTTTAAGGCTATGGGATATTTGGATACCATGAGCGACCAGCCCGTAGCTGTGCTCGTTCCTTGGGTGTTTTGAGAAGACCTTTTGACCTGGTTGTCTTTATCTTAAACGTATTATATCCGCTTCACGGAAAGTTTTATGGCCTGCTTTAGCTAGTAGAGAGACAGTAACAAAAGTTCTGTATTATTTTCTGTTGTCATGATCTATTTGATGTCAAAAAGGATTGGGATAGTTTATTATTAGTGGGAAATTTACGTTTAGATGTTAGTTAAATGTGGGACCGCGAGTCGGCATGGATACTATTTCTAATGTGGACATTTTGTTTGTTATTAAATTTGATATAGTTTAATATCGTATCACTTATATTTAGTTAAATAAGGGGCCACGCTCCACCAAGTAAATATTTCTCTGGTAGACATTCAACTTGTTATTAGATATTCAGATTATTTATTATTGTTAGGTATTTTGAGCTTTATATATGAGTAAGGAAAGGTTTCATACCGATGTTTAGGTTAGTTAGGGTTTGTCAGATGACGGCAACTTGTGATCCTATTCTCATCTTAGATTTAATGCTAGGGCACAAGCCTATTCTTGGATCTTAACCTTTGATTATGAGAGGCGTAATTAATATTAACTTGGAGGTCAATTCTTAGTGTATTATCGTTGTTTTCTGATGACGCCATTTTTGGCGCTTAAATTAATTGCAACCTATTGTTGCTATTTACATGCCCTTCTGGCCCTGGTGATTACCTGCGCGCCTGCCAGCCCATTTGGCTTGTTTACTTGCTCAGCTCCTAACGCTTGTATGTTCCACTTCCTCATTGAGGTGTATCTTGATTGTTTAGAATAAAATTTATAAATCTCTTGTCCCTTCCTCTGTTTGTTATTTGTGTGGGATGGCGAAATAGGTAGGTTACACCCGCATTTGTGTGGAGGAAAATTTGTAAATACCCTCAGTTTAATAGGACAGTGTTCAAGCTCCAACCTCTTCAACCATTCGTACCAGACGAGCTCCGCTTAATTACTCGTACAACTCACAAGACCTAAATAATATTGATGTATGTATTTAAAAAACTTATGTTGTTTCTGTTGTATGCTATGAATGTTTGAAAAAATATTATTAATCACTTGCTGTTTGTCAATAAAATAACTAGTAATAATATTTTTTTTTCATCCCTAGAACATGTTGGTTGGAAATCCTTGGAGAATCAAAGACAGGAAAGAGATGCCAATATACACGTGGCAACATTGCCAGAATGAAATATTAAATAGCGCAGAATAGTAAATATTAAGCCTTATTGATTACACATGTGTAGTTTATATGACTTTAGCAAAAAAATATTTATTTGAGCTTTAGGATATGAGTAGTTTATAATTTTAACTAATATGGGCTTAAAGTAAGATGTCACAAACACATACACACACAGGCGATGGCAATGTACACACGGCAATTTTGCTGGAGTAAAATATTAAATAGCTCAGACGGGTAAATGTTAAGCTTTATTGATTACACACTTGTAGGTAATATAGCTTTAGCAAGTTTACTATTATTATTTCACTGCTTAAATATTTGTTTATAATTTTAACTAAATTTAGTTTACGGTAAGGTGTCAAACACACGCACACGAACACCCACAGACATTAATTTTTTATTTATGAATTGTAACTTTTTTATTTAGCACAGCGTCCTCCAATTACTTATAAAACTGACCATTTAAAAGTATTTAGCTTAACTATTGAATGCACCCAAGACTTCTTTTTGCGTCAAGCTTTCCTTATCTAAGGCCTTAGTTATATACCCAGAATCTTTTTCCGGAAACTTTGTTTGCAAACATACAATAAATGGATGATGGTGCTCTGGTTTCCACTTTCCGATATGTGCTTTTTTTTCTCTTCAGAAACTATTATTGATGTTGTGTCACTGTTTATAGACCAATTTTCGTGTTTCCTTTGCGTTTCACAAAGAGGAAACAATGTTTCTTGTCACCCACTTCAAATGGGTTTCAAGAAACAAGTTAGCGTGCCTGGACGCGTTTGCAAACATTGTCGAAATCAAGCAACGTGGGTCAGTCTTACTCTTCTGTTCGTAAAGAGCAAATCAGTTCTTTATTTCTTCCGTGTTGCTGTAATCTGTCATGTCTTGGACACAATGCCGGATTATGGTATATGGGAGAGGGGGTATTAAATACTTTAGGGTCCGATTTACTTATCCCCTGTAAGAGGCCCAAGCTTTATAGAATACGTCAGTTAATATGTTGCGTGGGTACCTTTAAAAATAACCACGAGTTTCATAATAATGAGTCTTGGATAAAACTTATGGAATAGACCTATTTATTGCCCATAGAAAAATATATTGATACTGATTTATCAATAACATTTTAATTTATTAGCGGTATTTACTAATGAACCAACTTATTATATCAGCACACGAGAATGTATATGAGCGAGAGTGAAAGGACGTACTAACTTTGCCGGGAAAGTTATTTATTTACACATACCTTCCATGGTTCTTTTACATGACACAATCGGCATGGGACCGACGCGGCGGCTCTACTTCCCCTCCGAAGGAGTTTTTGCTACGGATTTTTAACCCTCGAGAAAAATTCATCGATCCGGCTGTGTTTAAATCCACAAAAACCGGGTTCTAAGTCGAGCACTTTACTTCAAGACCACCGAGATCAACTTCCAATAACATTATTATCATTAGCACCGCGTCTTACTAACCGTTCGGGTTATACGCACTTACGCTAATGTGTAATGGTAGGGTGATTGTAAGATGAAATGTAGGAGCTACAGCTTAACGTGGGATCCGAACCACGGTGGAGGACTGGCATTCCCCACATTCACAAGTAGTGATTAATACAAGTTTTGTCAGAGGTGAAGGAAGGGTTTGGCTATCAGATAAATCTGTGCCGGGACCGAGGATTGAACCCCGGACCGCCAGCATAGAAGTCTGACACCTTACCCCTATACCACCGACTCACCTACACTACCAATCACAGTTTCTCTTGAAGTTGCAGCACAAAGTCTTTTCACAAGACATAATGAGGGTTTTGTTAGTTTTTTCACTTATTTTTATTTATATTCTTTTAATTACGTTTTTCAACATCATTAGGATATTTTATTTCCATAGCTAAAATTTAAATCTTCATACTATTGCTAAATAATTAAGATTCAACGTTTTATGCATGGATTTTTTACCAAAAGAATAAGACATGAGTTGAAAATAGCACACAGTTACACTTTCAAGCCAGCCTATTCAACAAAAATAAACAAACAAACGAAGGCTGAAAAGACGATAGCCGCCAATGTATTGTAAACACCGCCGCCAGTTCAACAATACTTCGGCTGAGCCACTGCCACCAATCAATATTTGGCTCAAATGGCGCGACCTCCGAAGCCACCGGCCGAAATGGCTAGCCTTCATCACTAAAAAAAATTGTTGTCTGTCGCTAGTTTGTTACCACACCTTTTTAAACGGCTAAAGACTTTGGATGGATGCTAGCTAAGAGCTGTTGAAGTTGCATGAGACAGTTCAGGGTGACGCTGGGGCTATGGGCTGCAGCTCTTGTATATCCCCCCCTTAATCTGGCACTGCGGACAAGTGAGAACTGACAGAATTACTTAATTCCAATACACAGCTGCTTGTGTGATGTGACATACGAAGACCACGAAAATCGCATCAAGCAACGAGATGATTTAAATAAATTCGGTGAAAGGATCTCAGTTAGTTGTAATAAAGTTTGTTTTTTTAAATTGACCCTTTGTGTGCAATTTCGTAGAGACCGTAGGAATAATTATTTGAAATCGAACAAATAAATGGTACGGCGCACAGCACAGAGTTTCTCCCGTTCTTATCCTAGAATTGACATTTACTATAAACCTGCAAGATTTGTGACACTAAGATGACATTCACCTGCATTTGCAAGGAGGGAAAGTGGGACACCATCAAAGAGGAGGGACCTCAGTATATCTGACGAAGATTCGAACCCTACCTCCCGTCACCAGCCAAACTGACTATAAACTGACGCCAGTTGGCCCATTTCAGAGATAAACTATGTCACGGAAGGAGAAAAGCTAAGAAGTGTGAATTCAGGGTAAATACACTCACCCTCAATAGCTCGGAAGGAGAGGAATGGTTTGAAAAAGATCATGCTAGCACTCGGCAAATAAGAAGCTTGTATTATTGTCTAACAATCCAACATGTTGTAATGTATGAGTACCACCCAATTAAGTTGTTTGTTTGATCAAGCAATCCTCCTTCTCGCCACACACCATCCTTTCTCTTTCATAGGGAGAGTGCTGAGGGCAAAGTTCCTGTGACTTCTGGTAAACAGTGAATTAATTAGTCCAAACAAACAAACCTTTAATAACTTCTCAAGTGCCAAACTAATGTAACACAAGTCCTGTTACCTGGGTAGTAGTTTATTAGGTGCCAGAATAATGTAACACAAGTCATATTACCTTTGTAGCAGTTTCTCAGGTGCCAGAATAATGTAACACAAGTCCTGTTACCTTGGTAGTAGTTTCTCAGGTGCCATAATAATATAACATATATCCTGTTACCTTGGTAATAGTTTCTCAGGTGCCAGAATAATGTAACACAGGTATGGTTACTATGATCGTTTCTTTAGCAGGTCCTGTTACCTGGGTAGTAGTTTCTCAGGTGCTAGACTAATATAACACAGGTCCTGTTACCTGAGTAGAAGTTTCTCAGGTGCCAGAATAATATAACACAGATCCTGTTACCTTAGTAGTAGTTTCTTTGGTGCCAGAATAATGTAACAGGTTTTGTTACTTTGATAGTACTTTCTCTGGTGCCAGAATAATGTAACACAAGTCCTGTTACCTGGGTAGTAGTTTCTCAGGTGCCATAATAATATAACATATATCCTGTTACCTTGGTAATAGTTTCTCAGGTGCCAGAATAATGTAACAACAGGACCTGTTGCCCGGGTAGTAGTTTCTCAGGTGCCATAATAATATAACATATATCCTGTTACCTTGGTAATAGTTTTTCAGGTGCCAGAATAATGTAACACAAGTCCTGTTACCTTGGTAGTAGTTTCTCAGGTGCCAGAATAATATAACATATATCATGTTACCTTGGTAGTAGTTTCTCAGGTGCCATAATAATATAACATATATCCTGTTACCTTGGTAATAGTTTCTCAGGTGCCAGAATACTTTAGCAGGTCCTGTTACCTGGGTAGTAGTTTCTCAGGTGCTAGACTAATATAACACAGGTCCTGTTACCTGAGTAGAAGTTTCTTAGGTGCCAGAATAATGTAACACAGGACCTGTTGCCCAGGTAGTAGTTTCTCAGGGGCCAGAATAACGTAACACAGACCCTGTTATCTGGGTAGTAATGTCTTAGGTGTCAGGATAATGTAATACAGACCCTGTTATCTGGGTAGTAATGTCTCAGGTGCTAGAATAATGTAACACAGGTCCTGTTGCCCGGGTAGTAGTTTCTCAGGGGCCAGAATAACGTAACACAGACCCTGTTATCTGGGAAGTAATGTCTCAGGTGCTAGAATAATGTAACACAGGACCTGTTGCCCGGGTAGTAGTTTCTCAGGTGCCAGAATAATGAAAAACAAGTTATTCTAGCCGAATATTAGTTTTTCTGGTGCCAGAATAATTTATACAAGTCATGTTATACAAATTGTAGTTTCTTTGGGGCCAACAGGCTAGAGTTTGACATCTAGAACTGAAAACTAGTTCCGAGCGCTGACGTCCACTGAGAGTGAGTGTGGGTGAACGGTGAGGATTCTGGCCAGGTGTGTGGAGTAGATGCACGTTCTCACCTTGGTGTACCGGAATCTGACCTCGGTTGACGCTAAGAGCGCTGCTTGGAATAGCCCCATTAACCTCGTTACACCCCCTCCTGTTCCTCCTCGAGGCCGGGGATGAGAGAAAATAAATCAAACGGGAACATAAGTCTGTTGAGAGTGACCTTAGACACTTTTTAAAGGCGTCCTTGCAAATCCTCTTGTGAGATGACTCAATAGTTACGCTGGTAAGATGGATCAATAGCTCCTCTAGCAATATGGCTCAGTCGCTCCTCTCATGAGATGGCTCTGAAGTTCCTTTCATGATATGGGCTAATAGTTCCTTTCGTAAGATAGATCGTTAGCTCCTCTAGCAATATGGATCAGTCGCTCCTCTCGTGAGATGGCTCTGTAGTTCCTTTCATGAGATGGACTAATAGTTCCTCTCGTAAGATGGATCGGTAGATCCTTTCTTGTTCTGAATTAATAGCTCTTCCATTGAGGGAGAACATTAACTCCTTTCGTGAAACATATAAGTATCTCATTTCATGTGATGGATCACTATTTCTTCTATTGGAATGGTTCAGTAGCTCATCTCATGAAATGGTTAGGTAGTTTTTTCATCATATGCCTAAGTAACGTGGGACGTACTAAGACACTGCAAATCTGCTCCATAAGTCTGTCTCATCCTACGTCTATGCCTGTCAGTCTCTTACATCAGTAAACTTCTTCATACGTCTATGCTTGTTTTAGGTGCGCACAGCAGAGCTGCAACTACCTTGGCTTATGTCTCGCGCTGGTTGGCAATTTCTTCACTTCATTGCAGCCAAGGTCAGCCCCCTTTTGCAGTCTCTTTATTCCAACTATCCAACATCAAGATCTACACTAGTATTAAATAGAGTATCCTGTACAGTGACACGTTATGGCACGAGGGGCTAAACTAATATGCAACAGAGTACCTCGTGCAGGTGACATGTTATACCAGGAGGGGACTGTATGCAACAAAGAGTACCTCGTTTAGGTGGCATGTTATACCAGGAGGGGACTATATGCAACAAAGAGTACCTCGTGCAGGTGGCATGTTATACCAGGAGGGGACTATATGCAACAGAGTACCTCGTGCAGGTGACATGTTATACCAGGAGGGGACTATATGCAACAAAGAGTACCTCGTGCAGGTGGCATGTTATACCAGGAGGGGACTATATGCAACAAAGAGTACCTCGTGCAGGTGACATGTTATACCAGGAGGGGACTATATGCAACAAAGAGTACCTCGTGCAGGTGACATGTTATACCAGGAGGGGACTATATGCAACAAAGAGTACCTCGTGCAGGTGACATGTTATACCAGGAGGGGACTATATGCAACAAAGAGTACCTCGTGCAGGTGACATGTTATACCAGGAGGGGACTATATGCAACAAAGAGTACCTCGTGCAGGTGGCATGTTATACTAGGAGGGGGCTTCAGTACAGATTGTGGATGGACTTATTCAAAACTTTATCTGAACGAATAGTACTTATTTAAAATAGTTACTTAGACTGTCTAAAATTGGACCCTTAATTCAGAAGGAAAACACGAACTACAGAACCAATAGCTCTCCATTGCAACGTTTTTACACTATGACTTTTAGCAACTGGATATTCATATACTTCTCTGATGTACCTATTTCGAATCTCCATACAAGCAATTTCCACAATTGTAGCAGAAGCTTGTGATGCTATTATATCAGTTATTTAAGTCTCATTACTCAACTACACTCACGAATAGTGTTTTTTTTATATAACAATTTGTATATTTGTAATACGGTGGATTCCACAAACATGAACGACATTATCAAACGAGCAGTAACAAAAAGCTACGCAAACAAGCTGTCCACACCGAACCACAAAAGTTCCGAGAACTAAAATGTTTACATGCGTTCTTAAATTTTCTTTGATTTTTACCGCTACTCTTAGAAACAAGAACCTTATAGAAACTTTAGTTTCTGTTACCGTAAATAATAAGGAACATTGAGAAACACACAGGAACAATGAACATCAACACAACGTTCCTTTGTCTCTTTTGGTGTGGACGTAGCTTTTAAGACGCGAAGCACAAATTAATAAAGTCGCCTTGAAAGCTGTATTTTGGTGTTTTTCCACATCCTGAGGTCGCCAGTTTCTGATGCAAGTCCGCTTTCGGTAGCCATCATCTCATCCTGGTGTTCAACTGACTCTGAGAGAGGTCACAGATCTTCCGATGATGAGGTTATCTGCATTTACCCCCCATAGAGCACGGGTCACAAACTTTTACAGCAATCACAGTAATGTGTGTGTGGGGAAAACACTGAAACTTTCACCACACATGGCCGGACAAGTAAAAACAACAACAAACTCTTGCTAGTGTCGACTCACATCGCTTCATTTAGCTACGGCGTGCAAAGTTGACCAACACCCCAATGTGACAACGAGCACCAATTTCCATGGCATCCACTCAAACTGTCATCAATGAGAACATTCAGCCCCAACTTGATTTTTATTTTAGATATGATAACTCAGTCTTGTCTCGAACTCAAGACGTCGGGTCCTCTTCATTTCAGTCTTATAAAAGTATAGTCGCCAGGCCCACCTGGCTAGTTAATTTTTGTTTATTTAGTTTTTTAAATTAATAGCTGATTATATTTGAAAGAATACTAGCGAAGCAATTTTAGATAAAAACTATTTTAGCTTCAAAAAGTTTTTAAAATTGAAGAGTAATATTACTTAACTATAATAAAGATCATGTTCAGAGAAGCCACATTTTTTTGAAGATAATAAAACAACGTGAAAGCCTTAATGTAATGTATTAATATACATTTTAGGATTAAATTTTAGCTATATTTGGTTCCTTGTTTACTGGCGACCAGTTAAACTTCCTGATCACACTTATTTTTTACTTGGTTATCCTGCTATTCTTCGCCACCTAGAAATATTACCGAATGTACGCTATTTAATTTATTTTACAATAATATAATAATGTTCACTCGATTAGAACGGGGAACTTGGTTGTATTTGAACCAACGCAAGCTTTACATCCAGTGAACCAACTCTGCTGGTATAAATACTCTAGGAAGGAAGAGTGTTCTACATCGTCCAAAGATGGCACCATAGTTCTAAAGTTAGCTTGACTAAATGCCCTATTAGGAGCTGTTACAGCTCGTCATGCCTATTAATAGGGAGCGGACAATCAATCTTCCAATAAACCTCCTTCCACCCTCGTGTCTGGTGAACCCCGCCGCGTGTTGTGTGCATGTGCGCGCGAACAGGAAGCAACCAATAATTTTAGTCCCAGTGTTTTCAATAACGCGGATGTCGGAGATTAGGAGAAATACCTCTGTCTTTAACCCTCGAATTGGAGCTCCCGAGATAATCTTTGTGTGATCTCCCTCCAGGAATACCAGAAATACAGGTTATTCCTCGACCTTGGGATTTATATACAAATAATAAATGCTGGGTTAATACTATAAGATACTTAGGTTGACAAAAAAATGTTAGTTTTACCATTTGATTTAATTCTTCATGCATAAGTTGCAGTTTCTTGAATTTGATCGACTGCAATTATGTCTCTGGATGGAATCAGGATGTTTAGCAGCTAGGATGGAAGCATTATTATTATTATTATTATTATTAGCACCGCGTCTTACTACCCGTTAGGGTTATACGCACTTACGCTAATGTGTACTGGTAGGGTGATTGTGAGATGAAATGGAGGACCTACAGTTTAACGTGGAATCCGAACCACGGTGGAGGCCTGGCATTCCCCACATTCACAAGATGTCTTGTCAGAGGTGAAGGAAGGGTTTGGTAATCAGATAAATCTGTGCCNGGGTTTGGTAATCAGATAAATCTTTGCCGGGACCGAGGATTGAACCCCGGCCGTCAGCATAGAAGTCTGACACCTTACCCCTAGACCACCAGGTCACCGAGGATGGAAGCAAAGCTCAGCTATAAATTCTTCCATCGCGGCCACTAGTCGTCAGTCACCAATATACAGTCTTGTTGAGTAATATCAATCAAATTGATCAAGAACATGAAGCCAGTTGCCCAAACAGTTCAACGAGAAAGTTGATATGTGCGAGAGAGACGTATAATAACAGTCTCATGGCGCCAGTCCTGGTGACGTCGCTTTACTGCTCTATTATTCGTCGACGCGTGCTACCGTCAAGTGTAACTTTCCATTCAATTACAACTAAGATTGTAAACTCGAGCTATCATAGCGCACGCAACTACCGGGGAACCAAGTTTAACTTGAAGCAAACTTCTTAACATGAGGGACCGGAGTGTAAATCTCGTCCGGATATACTCAGGTGTTTTTATTTCTCATTCCAATCCCATTATTAGGTCAGAGGATTATAAACCTGACGGGTTTTAATTCCTTGCGAATATACCTCTCCACCAGGATCGCTAGTGTTTTTCAACCTTAGGAAATGTTTCTCTGATGATTTTATAGCTAATTCGCCATAGGAATGGTGGTAGCTGACAGCCAGCAGACGATGTAAAATCGGTTAAAAGAAAGACGAAATTAAAAACAAATTGTTTATTGTGAAAGTTTTGACTGAAAAAAGTGACAACAAATCAATTTATTATAGCCCTGAAAATTACATGGTTTGTCGAATGGATACAGGAGAATAAATCTGGTAGCTTTTGTAATCTGTCAGTTACCCCCACTCTAATGACGAATGGACTTTATATTTTATGTTTATCTTTCTCTTCCCTCCCAACCAACAGAATGAACATTTTTTATATTGCGACCCTCTAATCCCTTTGTCACACAATTTGGCCGTAAAGACTTTTATTAATTTGCAAGCGTGTTCTCTGAATATACAGTATATTCAACTCAATTGTTTCTTGAGGGAATGGTCGTATTCAAGATATCTATATTTAAGGGGAGGGGGAGGAGGAAAGGGGTGTTAAGACTTTGAAAAAATATAAACGTGGCTGGGAAAGGGAGTCAAATAAAATAATCTCCAATATGTTAAATTATATTTATATTAAAAACAAAAAATTAACACATTCTCTCGAACAACAAAAAGTGTTGACGTCATTATTTTATTTTTCAAATTATCTTATTTTTGAGTAAACAACCCAAAGGTTGGTGTGAGTGATTTCTATCCATCCGGTGCTGGGTACGCACTAATCTCTTCGGCTGGTTAGTGCCACCTGCACCATCAGGTGGAAATTCCATCTAATGGGGGAGTTCATGAAGTGTGGTTATATTTTTTTGTTTACTGGCTTATGTTATGTATTAGTTATGCTATGTTCCCATATGGGAACAGTGGTCCTGAATGACTACTGCTTTTTTATCTTCTACTAGTGTCATTTATATTATGGCAGCACGAATGAAACTTATCAAATACACATATAATCAATTATACAAAATTATATATTTTCACTCACATCAAAATTATAATTAAATTGGTGATGTGCCTATATGTTATAAAAATAACTAAATGAAACTCATAAAATCAACATTTAGGAGGTGACCTGGTGGTCTAGCGGTCGGGTGTCAGACTTCTGTGCTGGCGGCCGGGGTTCAATCCTCGGTCCCGGCACAGATTTATCTGATTACCAAACCCCTCCTTCACCTCTGACAAGACATCTTGTGAATATGGGGAATGCCAGGCCTCCACCGTGGTTCGGATTCCACGTCAAACTGTAAGTCTCCAGCTCCCAATCACCCTACCATTACACATTAGCGTAAGTGCGTATAGCCCGAACGGGTAGAAAGACGCGGTGCTAATAATAATAATAATAATAATAAACACATGTAATGTCACAATCGCTGTTGGCAGTTGACCAGCTGTGTGCATAGCGTTGAGGCTGACCTCTGAGCCTGGCGGGAGTTAGTAAATTTGCCTTGAAAAGATAAGTGATTTCCGCCGCACTACCTTTAGTTTTGTATGTGCTCTAAGGTACAAAAAGGTTGGGGACCTCTGATCTAGAGGCTCAACTCTTACTTCCAATAAGACGATACAGCTGCCAATCATTGTTGACAGAAACCTTTATGGGAAATGTTAATAACTGCCAGTACCACTTTTTTCCTTTTATCTGTATTCTCAGTTTGGCAATGTTCTCGTCCATTCAATCTACTTCTCCCATGTATGTATTGTATAATGATATACAATGAGGTAAATCACATATTTCTTGGCGGCTTGGCTGTATCTTCTAGTTTTACCTATCATATTTACACCAGCTAGAGTACAGCATTGGTGTCATTATAGCGAACTAATGTTATTACAGATACGTTATCAGTAATTTGAATATGAGAGTTCTAGTCATTTTATTGAAAACTTTTACATCTGTCAGTGGTGCAATTTCAATTATTTCTAATTGTTCCCGTTTCAGTACAGTTTTTTGTTTTGTTTTCAAGTGACTCAGTAACCTTACAGAGTTAAAGAAATTATATTAAATAAAAGATTAAATTTTGTTTCCGCCGGAATTTTATTTTTAAATTCTGTAACAATTGATACACCAACACCAAGCTCAGGAATTGTGTTGCCAGTACTTGCTCCGGCATACAACAAACTTTGTATTAGGTAACAACCGTGTGCATAGACACCACGCTTTATATCCAAAGCTAATCGGCTTGCCTTGAATATGTTGTTTAGCACTGTGCTTTCCAAAGTACGGTATTATGGCTTCACCTACGCACAAGTTTATTTCACCATAAACATATTTTAACCGTCTTTCATTGAGCTTTTGCCAAAGGGGAGACACTTTAGCAAATTTATCCTCAATCAAATTGCTGTTATCACATACATGTAAATTTATCATAATTTGAAGGAAGTGATTTCTAAACATGGCTGTCGAAATCGCTTGGTTGTTCACGTCTGGAGCTTGCTCTCAGTACATTTTTACTCTCGGCAGAGGACTGTAGCCACCAATGAGCAAAATTGCGATAAACACACGTACCTCCTCAAATGTCAAATTTAAATTATGTTCACCTTTCTATAGAGTATACAAACTGGTCATATCATGAATTAAACTTATTATTTCGGTGTCATAATTTTACAGTTTTTATAGCATTACATTTGTTTGGCCAAAATAAATCAAATATTTCTTCAGTAGCAACATAAAGTTTAGTTTTCTGCACATACTAATATCAACAGATCTTGAATATCTGTCAAGAGTGTCCTGGAATTTTGTCAAAACATTTTAAATAAAGAGAAAAAGTTTTGGCAAAATTCCAGGACGCCTTTGACAAATATTCAAGATGTGTTGATATTAGCATGTGCAGAAAACTAAACTCTATGTTGCTACTGGATTATTATTAGCACCGCGTCTTACTACCCGTTTTCACTTACGCTAATGTGTAATGGAAGAGTGATTGTGAGATGAAATGGAGGACCTACAATTTAACGTGGGATTCGAACCACAGTGGAGGCCTGGTTGCTACTGGAGAAATATTTGATTTATTTTGGCCAACAAATTTCAACTCTATAAAAGCTGTAAAAATACTTGCGCTCCTTTCGTCCGTAGTTTAATACGTCCTATTTGAACACGTAACTACACCATGCACAGATCGATTGAGGTTATCTCGTCTGACTGGCTAGACACTAGACAGCATCCGAGTGGGAGTGCTGCTCATGCGCATTAGTAACAAATAACAAAGTGATGAAGATACATTTCAATTTTCATCAGCCAGGAATGTGTGACAAGCGGGGTACCTGGTGAGAGCTCGTCCCTACGGTAGGGTGGTTACAAGTGTAGGTTCAATTCCCAGTTGTACTGACGAAAATATTTACTCTTTGAATTGCAGTTCATACTACTAGTTAGGTGCTAAAATTGAAGTTTGTTTCTATAAGTCGTGTTCTAACAGTCTGAGTTGAGAAAGAGCACGTTAAATACTCTATTCTCAAGCCTAAGCTCAAACTTTGATCCCCTGCCACACACGCGCAATTCGCGCGTGTGTGAGTTGCACAACACACGATGCGGAGTCTTATATCTTAGGTGCCCAAAAATCCAATTATATTATAACATAACATTTTCGAGCAAATCACAATTACATGTATTTTTCTACACGTTTGGGCTACAAATAGCTCACACTAATCTCAGGACAGAGGCTGAGGGAGGTTGAGTCAAAACGCACCTGATTTAGGCGCCATGGATCAGAGTTGAGCACGCCGGCACTTTGTTTAAACCGTTGGGAGTGCAAACCTAAATTCAAAATAAATTCTCGCAGATCTACAAAGATATCGAGGTATTATTTTGACAAAGTAAAGTTTGTACTAATATAGGAGTATAAATAGGAATGTACGAGAGGGATGTTGGCTACGAGGAACAGAGGAGAAAGTGGAAAACCAGTTTGGAAAAACCACCCTCAATTACACCCGAAAGAGATTCGAGCCTCAATCTCCCCGTCATCAGCAGTCTATCTACTGCGAGAGTAGCGTCTTAGACCATGCGGCCACCAAAGTAGGTAAAGTAATAAGCAACTTTTATTAATTAAATTAATGTTGTGTGTACTACTACGCGTTTGGGATGAACGCATAGTTCCCCTAATTGGCTAGGGAAAATAAATGTAGATTTTAGAGGGAAATGTACCTGCGTTTGAGTGGAGGTAGAGTGGGGAAACCATTTTATAAAACAAATACACCCAACTGGGATTTGAGCTCATAGACCATGCAAACACCGAAGCAAGTGTATTAAAGAAATTAATATATTTAAAATGTGTAAACTTTGTAAAATCATATAAATTAGAAAATAATTAACATTAAAAAATTGGGCAATCCACATAGAAATAGATAGGGATGAAGGATGTAGAAATTTGTTAAAATGTGCCTGCACTTGCGCTAAGGAAAAGTAGGAGACTATTAAGGATAAATCGCTCTAGAAACCCGGCTGAGATTCAAACTTGTACCTCCCCGCTACCAGCAAGCCAGGCTAGAACATACTGACATTAAGTCCACGTGTCCATCGATGCGAGCTTAAAATATATAATTTTACGATAGAAAATGGCTGTAGCTAATTGGTAAAAGGGTGAACTTGAGGGAGGGGGTTAAAACACCCTACTAGAGACCGCCATTTTATAGTGTAAAATAAAAATTATAGAGAATGTGTTCGAGTCTCGATTTGTTATACGCCTAAAACGTTTGATTTTTACTTTAAATAAACTATAAGAACTAATCCAAACATGAAAAAAAGGGACAAGAAGTGAACTGCAACGCTACCTCGCGGCTATTTTATAAACTATTGGCTGATAACAAGTGACGTCACCACAGTTTAACTATCTTGTTAAAGTACAGATCCATAATTACCGTGGTAACGGCAGCTATCATGACAACTATTGGTAAAACAAGTAGCTAACATCATGGTAATATTGTGCGTCATTTGGTAGTAACGTAGGCCATAGTGTTTAGCGAGACTTATTACAGACGTACCCACAGAACAGCCTTACTTTAGCAAGTTGAACAGTGATGTCTTTCAAACAAAAGTAAAGTAAAATGTCTTTTGATTTGAAAAAAGTTTGATGAAAGTGGTTTTAATTAAACATATTTTATGGATATAGAAAAATATTGGTCTATTTATTTGTTTCAAAACATATGTATAACTTTAAATTTACACATAGAAAAACAATTTTCTGAGAAAATGATATTTTTGTTGATAACCTTTTCAAAACAATTATGAACACGCTGTATGAAAGCTCGACATCATTTCCTCGTGCTAGCAGTTTCTTAACTACCCAACCCAGTCAGGCATGTACCCCATGGCTTCTTTGGTGCTGACTGACAGCTCACAGCTGACTTCTCACAGTCAACATTTAGGTATATACCTAGATTTTGACATTAAAAAGTGACAGCTGCTAAACACATGTTTTTACAGATCATATGGTTCGGCGTAGGGATACATAATTTGGTCTAGTAACTTTTCAAAGCTGGTAGCTGTCAGCCAGCACCAAAGAAGCCATGGGGCTACTGTATACAGAATTTTCTTTCAAGAGCGGAGGCTCATTCTTCAAATATTGTTCGACGACGACGGTCATCTCAAGACCAAACAGCAGGGGGGGAGGGGGGGGGGCGAATTTGACCTGCACGGAGAGAAAAATATATCAAAATTTCGTACAAAAATAGATTGTAGTTTAGATTTTAGTAGAAAATATACTAATTTTACATACATTGTTATAAAAACTAATACATCTTTTATTAAAAGTCATAAAATGTATATTAATTATTATTGAAAGCAAGCATGGGCCAACTGTAATATATTTTTATAAAAAATTTAAACATATTTTTATCTCCGTGTGTGGAGGAATTCCTGAGTATATTACATCCTATTATTCAGAATGTTAAGTCCGCTTAAGAAAGTAAAACTGAAATTAATTACTACTGTATTTTTTCATTCATTATTTGCACCACGTCATACTACCCGTTCGGGTTATACACAAGTTATACACAAGATATCATTTAACATGATTAATGAGTTTAAATATTTAGAAACAATTTTAACTAGAAATAACGATATTAGAGCGAAAATTAGGAAAAGAACACAGCCGGGAAATGCATGCTACTAGGCAGTAAGTTGTTGACATCTCGCCTGCTGTCCAGGAATGTAAAACTCAAAATGTATACAAAACAATTTTACCGGTTCTCTATGGGTGTGAATGTGGTCTCTTACCTTACATGACGAAAACATATTTAGAGTGTTCGAAAACAAGGTGCTTAAGAAGATATTTGGTCCAAAAAGGGATTCAGATACTGGTGAGTGTAGGGGGTTACAACATGATGAGTTACGTACCCTGTACTCACCACGAGGCGTTGCTAGGATAATCTTATCTCGCAATTACAGCAGGCAGAACATGCAGCGCAAATGGAAGAATCTAGAACCGTATTCAAGGTACTGAATGGTAAAACCAATGGGAAGAGACCATTAGGAAGACCTGTACGTAGATGGGAGGATGATATTAGAATGGACCTGAAAGAGCTAGGGTGTAATGAGGTGGACTAGATAGAACTAGCTCAATATAGGGATAGGGTGTAATGAGGTGGACTGGATATAACTAGCTCAATATAGGGATAAGTAAGTAATGGGTGAGGTAAGAGGATGGTTGAATTTAGAGGTAGTGAACCCTCTTTGGAGTTGAGGTAGAGTAGATAAACCACTTGGTAAAAACATTAAGTTAATAAGTGGTGCGTCCAAATTACCCACAGTTGTGTCTAAATTACACGGGGTGAATCCAAATTACCCATAGTTGTGTCCAAATTACCTGGTGGTATGTTCAAATTACGTTGGTGTATTGTGTATTCAAATTACCCGTTGGTGTGTCCAGATTACCTGACGGTGTTCCTAAACTACCCATAATTGTGTACTAATTACACGGGGTGAGTCCAAATAACAACCAGGTGGTGTGTCCAAATTACCTGACGGTGTTCCTAAACTACCCATAATTGTGTCCTAATTACACGGGGTGAGTCCAAATAACAACCAGGTGGTGTGTCAAAATTAATCAGCGCTGTGTGTGTATTAACCAGTGGTGCCTAAATAATCCTGGGGTTGCCCAAATTACCCGGCGATTTATTATCCTAATTAATAGTATATAGCTTTCATGTTGCTGGTAAAAACAAAGTTGTGACCCAGTGGAAGTTACATGTACACACTGTTTACCCTGAAAAATAACAAAACCTTCTTTGATTGGTTCTTTTATGGTACAGATTGTAATATAAGGGCATAGAATGTTATGTCGATGTAAGACAGCCGTACATAATGTATTTATGCTACTTAGCCACATCACACATGATGACTGCCTCAGATTTGGTCAACACTTGAAGACGAAGCTAGGGGGCAGTAATTAGAACTGATCGAGCTCCCACGTGCCAAGAAGCGGATACACGTGTATGGTTGCCATGGTAACAATACTCTTGTCCTTCAATAATGGCGCCTTCTTTGTGAGGTGGCCAACAGCGGAGGGCAAATTGCGAGATTTAGTAGGATTTTGGTAGGAAGGTATTTTAGAGAATACAAACATATATTAGTTCGGTCAACAATGATAACATTTTGCTATGTTATAAGTATTTAAAATAGGTCTTGATAACATTATTTTATGAAAAGTGATAAAATAAAGTTAATTTAGTACCACCAAGTTTGGTCAAATTTAGACACACTCGCCATGTTTGGTCAGATTTATACACACTCACCTTGTATGGTCAAATTTAAACACACTAGCCATGCCTAGTCAAAGTTATACACACTCGCCATGTTTGGTCAGAGTTATACACACTCGCCATGTTTGGTCAGTTATATACACTCGCCATGTTTGGATCAGAGTTATACACACTCGCCATGTTTGGTCAAAGTTATACACACTCGCCATGTTTGGTCAAAGTTATACACACTCGCCATGTTTGGTCAAGTTATACACACTCGCCATGTTTGGTCAGTTATATACACACTCGCGAGTTTCAGGGTTATACACATTTTACTTGTTTGCTTTGAGCTATACACACTTTCCATTGAGTTTAGCTTGCAATGCTCTTATCATACGCGTTCTAAAAANTTGAGTTTTGCTTTCAATTCGCTTTTCACACGCGGTTTAAAAAAAAAAGGGGGGGGGGGTCTATCAGTTTACGACTTTACAAACTAGGAGAATAAGACTCTTAATAGTCACCCACCTATATAACAAGGACTTTATGATCTGGTTAACAAGAGGAACATGGAAACGTAGTGTATTCAATACATTTGCTATCAGCACCTGGGGTGTGACGTCTGATAGAGATCCCTAGAACCTCGGATGGAACCAGGTTCCAAAGCAGCAGGGACCTTAGCACCTGAAATGGAACCAGGGTTCTTAGCACATGAGACTGAATCATGCTCCCAAGAACATGGCTTAACAACACATAATACTTTTATTTTCCTTAAGGCCCGATAATATTTTACTATTTTCTTTTATTTGATGATATAAAATGTTGAAAATTAGATTTTGTTTGGCAGTTTCTATTCCCCTGATTGATGTATTCCAATGTGTTCCCCTTCCCTTAGATCATGACCCAGTTACCGGTACACGGCCGGGATGTAGGTCACACGTGTGCAGGGAGTAGCTCAGCGATCCAGCGCTGGACTGGAATGGTTGCACCAGGTCTTCCACCCTCCCTCCAGACTGGAGTTAGCGAACAGCTAAATCAAGTGTCACTACACGGAAGTGCCAACTAACATCCATCCCTATGATAAAACTGATAGGAAGATAAAAATGTTTCAAAATTAAATAAATACGCTCTCAACCCTATGGCAATCACTTTCGCGCCTTGCTTTTGCCAAGGTACAGGAACTACTTCCCGTTCGATAGCACGCTGGGGAAAAATAAAAGTTAGAAAATAAAGCTGAAGAATTTCTCTCTCCGTCGTATCCAACCGCCGGTCAGCGCTATACGCATCTAGTTAGGCTAATGAGCTAGGGAGGGGTAAGGAAGTTGGGATTAAGAGGAAATGCGTGGTAAAAAAATGGGGAACCATCGAGGGAAAAAAACATCCTTAGTACACCGAACCGGATTCGACCCTCGATCTTCTGGTCAGATAATACGAGCTTTACGTTTAGTTCGCATGCCCACCGACAAGTGAGTTTTTAAAAATAAATTATTATTATTAGCACCGCGTCTTACTACCCGTTCGGGTTATACGCACTTACGCTAATGTGTAATGGTAGGGGTATTGTGAGATGAAATGGAGGACCTACAGTTTAACGTGGAATCCGAACCACGGTGGAGGCCTGGCATTCCCCACATTCACAAGATGTCTTGTCAGAGGTGAAGGAAGGGTTTGGTAATCAAATAAATTTATGACGGGACCGGGGATTGAACCCCGGCCGCCAGCATAGAAGTCTGACACCTTACCCCTAGACCGCCAGGTCACCTACTTTAAAAATAAAGTTTACAAGGATGGTGGTATTTTGTTTTTTACTACGCTACTCAAATAATAAGTGGTAGTAAGCACTTGGGACCACATTTATGGCGAACTCTAAATCCCTCTAAGCTCCCCTGCTACCTGTGAAGACTACAGCTATGTATGTATGTATGTATGTATGAGTTCCCGAGCAAGGATGAGGCCGGCCCTTACCCTCGAATTCTCGCAGGGGATCCCCTGGCAAAGCTGGGGAGGTCATTGACCTCCTGCGACCCCGCTCACCACACGTGTTGCTCCACGTGGCTGCCCCATTTTTCACCACCACGCGCATGCGCTGTTCTACCCTCTTCCACGGTATCCAGTCCAGTTGGTTTTCATTTGTAAGTACCAGTGCCATAAAAGTCTATCCTCGACATGTACTGGCCTCTTGCTGTAGGCAAGATCTATACACACATCCAATCGGGTTAAAGCTGCTGTCTCTTCACTCGCTAGCAACTAAGGGGTCGAGCCCAGGGTTACCATATTAATTTTGTAAGAGCAAAAAATAGGACATGTTGCAAAACTTGTTTATTTTATTGTAAAGTACAAAAATAAATCCATGATTTCTCTAATACAGATAATTTGAGTCTAACTCGATTGTCTTGGGGTAAAGTGTTCGCCTCATGACCCAATGTTCGTGGGTTCAAACCCAGCCACGCTCAAATGATTATTCTTGAGCTATTAAAATCCGTAGTACAACATCCTTCGGAAGGGAAGTCAATTAACTGGTCCCATGTCGATTGTAGCTTGTAAAAGAACCCCGGAAGGTATGTGAAAATACCTTTCCCGGCAAAATTGGTAAGCCCCTTTGCACTCGCTCATAGAAATTTAGTGTGGAAGGCAACGGGGAACCACCACACTTCCTGAGCTCCCACAGTACATGGGATTTCTTTCTACCAGATGATGCAGGCAGTATTTATTAACTAGCTGAAAGGCTGATTGCATGCCCAGTACCGGATGGATAGAGATGGGGACGCGGCAGTTGGCCTAAAATCATTTGGCCCAAAGGCATTTGGCCTAAAAATGAAATCAAAAGTCATTTGGCCTAAAGTCGTTTGGCCTAAAAGGCGTTTGGCCTAAAGGCATTTGGCCTAAAATGTAAATTAAAAACCTTTGGTTATCTTCAGAAAGTAAAAAGTACTGTTAGTTGTTTCATCTGAATATAGATAGCACAACTGATGCGAGATAGTTACAATATTTCTAAAAACATTGACACTATCCTACATAGAACTAGATCAGTAGTTCACAAAACACTATATCACCTTTTTTATATATAGATTTCCGATATTATTTCCTTGTTAATATATCTCACGGTCATAAAGTTAACGAAAAACAATAAGAAAACACCATTCTCAACACTGTTTACGCGCGGTATAATTATATGCGTACATTCAAATTATGGGGACTTTTGACAACTTATTCCGAAGGGCAAAATGAAAGTGGAAACATTTTCGTTTAGAGTTACTGAGATATATATGAACATATTTTTTTGTCTATTGTATTAATAATTAATATATATATATATATAAGTGACGCATTAAATAAATTTGGCCAGTAAATATTACAATGGTCATATATATATATAAACTTAAATTATGATTTTGACTAGATCCTTAACTCTATTATTATTGTTAGAATTATTATAACTATTATTATATAAAATTAGTACAGTTTTTTCCAAATAGTGTAGCTATTTTTATTACGGTGATATTATTAACAACATGGGCTATGTTAACACAATAAGTCCCTTGTTTAAAAACTATATACTAATTTCCCTCCTAGTAATTAGCAAAGCATTCTCAGGATTTATTTCAACTAATATTCTATTATATATATAAATAAAATACTCTAATATATATATAAGAGCAATAAAAACCCATTGTTCAAAAAATACAAAAGATTTTATGGAATTGTCGTTGGTCTTTTTTTAAGTCTTCATAAAATGTAAAAGTACAAAATGTGGAAGCGTTTACAGGATGAAAACTTCCCAGGGCAAGAAAAACGTACGATGTAAGCAAGTGGACCTCCGAAAAGCCAATGGCTGCTGCAGAGGCTAGAGGGATAAATCTGACGAGCTTTTGTTAGTAAAAATTATCTCGCCGCTAGGATCGCTTGTGTTCTCCAACACCAGAAAATGACACTCTGATAGCCTAGAGGTAAACAGGCTAAAATCTTCTCTTTCTCTCTTCTCCGTCGCACTCTACAAGAGACTTTGAAGGGTGGGATTAGGCAGCAGTCCTTTCCATATCCGTGAAGTTAGCCCCCCCACTTTTAAAAATTCAAGTTTTTATGATTGGAATTGTTTGTTCTTCGTTTGTTCCGCAAAAATCTTAGTTTGTTCCGTTTTGATAGGCCCACAAATGATATGTTTACATTGG
>CABEEJ010000511.1:58488-99428 GCA_901482245.1 Timema douglasi
GTTTTTCAATGCTTGGACGCATAAAAAACTATCTTCGCTCTACGATGAGGCAACGTAGACTAAATCACCTGTGTCTGCTTAATGCATACCCTGAGAGACTCGACAAACTTGACATTGTGAAACTAGTTAGTGGTTTTATAGCTAGTAGCGAATATAGGACAAAGGTGTTTGGAAACGCACTTTAATTTTGTTGTTTTTAATCATTTTGAGTTGAGCAGCATCAAATATATTTTTTATTAATTAGTTTTGTGTGTATTCATTCTAATCTTTGGCATGCCCATAATTAATGAGAAAAAACACATTTGGACTGTTAAATATTTCATTTTATTGGTCTTTTTTAAATCTAAAAAATGTTATTCACTATAAAAGGGCATGATTATATTTACCCCCCCAAATAAAAACGTTCCTGCGCCACTGCTAAGGCCTTCAATGCCTTGTTCTTAGAATCATATTTTGATTATGATGCTTTGCAACACAAACAAAAACAGCTGATGGTACCGATAAATTTTTAACAAGAGTAAATTGGTGACCTGGTGGTCTAGGGGTAAGGTGTCAGACTTCTATGCTGGCGGCCGGGGTTCAATCCTCGGTCCCGGCAAAGATTTATCTGATTAACAAACCCTTCCTTTACCTCTGACAAGACATCTTGTGAATGTGGGGAATGCCAGGCCTCCACCGTGGTTCGGATTCCACGTTAAACTGTATATCCTTCATTTCATCTCACAATCACCCTACCATTACACATTAGCGTAAGTGCGTATAACCCGAACGGGAGTAAGACGCGGTGCTAATAATAATAATAATAATAATAATAAACAAGAGTAAATTCAGCTGTCTGCTAATATAGCAATTTGTAAGCGCATGCGCGTACTGATCGACTCGGTTTTATAGTGCGTTCTACGCCAAGAAAATTTTAAAATTAAAATAATATAAGGAAACGCGCACTAATAGAACAGTGCGCCAGCTGTGTCGTAATCTCAAACAGGTCATTCTAATGTGAGTTACCTTGAAGGACCGTTGTTTGATTTCAGCTCACAGGACCGTGCACCAACCGTCCTTCGACTATGTTGTCTTGGACTGTTCAAAAATGATTTTACAAGGTCACGGTCCAGCACAGTTCTGTGAGTGTGAATTGAAATTCGGTGGCCTATGGTCGGGCAAGAAAATATCTCTAATTTAGATAGCGAGAAAATTCGATATTTGAAAAACTTAAGTGGTCATTGCCTACATTTAATAATCCCATTTCTTCTGATCCATGTTTACAGGCACCGATGAACTAAACAGTAGCAGTACAGTCTTGTAAGTGTGAATCCAGCTGTAGCAGGGAGAAGTTCAAGCTTTCCACCCCAGAGATACCATCATTCCCATTGCAACGGTGAAGAGGGAACCCGTGCCATGTCATTGTACTTGACAAGCTCTTCGCAGGGCGATACCCTAGATACTTAAACTCAGGATACGCCACTGGTAGTGATAGTATCAAATGTCGCACTCACCCTTCGATTCCATGGTGTACTTGAGGCTGGACGTGTTGTTGAAGTTGAAGTTGAAGTCCGGGTCGTCCAGGTCGAAACATATCTGCTCCTCGAACTCTGTGAGACTGACACTTTTCATCATCTTTCCCTGTAATAAGTTATTATATTAATACTTATCCCACCCACGCGGATGAGTGGTCAGTGAGACTGACTACAGTAAAAGAGGACGCTGTATCCATCCTACGTGTGCCTAAGGCTGGGTGTTCGGAGGGACAAAGGGACATACTACAGGTATAGAGGACCATGGTACCATTTAGAATATTTTGGGTGACCTGGCGGTCTAGGGGTAAGGTGTCAAACTTCTGTGCTGGCGGCCAGGGTTCAATCCTCGGTCCCGGCACAGATTTATCTGATTACCAAAACCTTCCTTCACCTCTGACAAGACATCTTGTGAATGTGGGAAAAGCCAGGCCTCCACCGTGGTTCGGATTCCACGTTAAACTGTAGGTCCTTCATTTCATCTCACAATCACCCTACCATTACACATTAGCGTAAGTGCGTATAACCCGAACGGGTAGTAAGACGCGGTGCTAATAATAATAATAAAAATAATAATAGACTATTCTGTCTGCCCTCGTGGCTGAACTGTAAAAAAAGACTGATTACAAGTCTAGATAATTCTTTTTCCATCCTGTTCCGCATGAGTTTATTATATAAAAGGTGTAAAAGTGACTATGGTTGACATATTTGCAGAAGTTTCAATTATTTTAGTAAATTTCAATATCTAGGCTTTGCTAAAATAATACGAACGTCTTGGGGATTAAGATAGGATAGCTTTAGGGTAGGCAATAGGGATGTGGTATCGAAAGAAAAGTATCGGTATCGATATTTTAATCTGGAAAAATATTTTTTTATCTAGTAATAATTTTAACTTTTACATAATATTAATAATAATAATAAAAATGTATTTTCATATTGATTTAAACACTGAAAATTATAATGATTTAACCATATTATAGTAGGCCTATATTTAGGTCCATCGCGTCTATGTTATGGACACTTGAAAGGTAGATAGTATTGTATAATGGATATTATAAAAGGTTTTACCATACCAGCTTTCAAAATGTCTATGAAAATTTAGCTGATGGAAATTCCATTTAATAGCTGAATATAATTAGTAATATATTTCTTCAATCTTTTTTGTACCCTTCTTTAACCATAGTAAACATTTAATTTGTGCATGAGTGAAGATAACCAAAGACTTGTTTCTTTCGATACAGATCCGATACCGCAGTGTGAGTACTAATATCAGTAAAAGTATCGGATAAAAAGTATGGATTAAAAAAACACTACTATCGAAAGGAAAATATCGATATTAGTAAAGTATCGATACTTTTTTCACATATCTAGTAACCAACCACCTTGGTCCGTGAGAATACATCGATCGCTGTCAGACCACATGTATTTAAATTCCAAGGTCTGTGTCTTATTCTGTAACTACTAATCTAATCTCTATTCTGTATATATGCCCTAAACTCCCCCTTCAGCTCCCACTCCTCTCCACACACATACAACTAAAGAAAGCAAAGAATACTTCGAAACTTCTTACCTCTAGGTAAAGAGGAATGCCTATTGTTAGCTGTCTGTGATAGCCCACAGTCACACAAATAACAGTCTATCCGACCTTCTTACAACTTGGTTTTAATGGAAGTGTAACATTTCGCTAAACTTGACATGATAGAGCAGTGTTTCTCAAAATATTGTCCTTGGACCAATGATGATCCACGGTGGCCAATCGAGTGGTACGCAGGATCCCAGCAAGTTTAGTAATAAACTAATAATAATTACATGTTTACCACATATAACACAAAAATTAGAAATGAACTAGATTAAATATGAAATATACATTATAAAGTGTATTTATTTCCTTGGTGGACACAAGTTACATAGAAAAGGAAGTTTGTACCAACTTTTTAAGTCGACAAATCTGAGCAATTATTTGTCAAAAATTATGAGATTTAAAATGTTAAAAATAATCAAAAAAACCATTACTTAATAATTCAATGTAATGATATGATATTTTTTTTTACATTTAATTTAATAAATTTATTTTGGTCATGTATTTAAAGTCGTAGAATGAATTGCCTAAAAAGTTTTTCCTGCATAACTTTTACTTCTTACAAACTGGCGATCAGGCATTATTTTTGGTTAATTCAAGTTTATACTAGCACTAGAGTATACTAATACAAACCAATAAATAATATGAAGTGATTTAAATAATTTATTCGAATTATCAAGTAGGCTATATTAATGTATACATTGGTATATAATTATATCCACAAATAATAACACTTTTTTATTCGTTTAGTTAGCCTACCAATTAATTGATTTGACGATTAAACTTGTCTTAAAAAAGAACACACACTTTTTATAAATGGCACCTCTGTAACTATACAATAAATAAACAAGAGTAGCATTAACCATGAGCAGGAGCGGCTTAAGGTTCAGAGTTTCAGAGTTTAAAAAATATATATATAAATATTACTTTTGTGTCAGCTTTTAAACCGACTTATCTTATTTTAAATCCTGTAGAGCGTCACGCTGCCCTTAAACTTAGCGGTAGTAAGGGGGCCGACCAAAGATTCTGGCCAGAGGACCAATTTAGAATGTAGGCAGGCGCGGATTCAGGGGGGTCAAAGGGTCAGTTGACCCTCCCTGTGAAAGTTAGAAAACTAATTCAAAAAACTAAATGTAAGTTCAAATTTTAGAAAGAAAATAAAACACAGATAAATTATACAACTTTTTATCTTTTTACGCGCAGACACTTCTTAATCCGGGTCCACACGTTCGTTATTCGTCCACGTTTATTCAATTTTCGATATGACTCACGCAAGAGTGGGGAAAATATTCGTTTACATGAAAGAATATCTGTCGTTCATACCGAGTAACGAACATTTTTCCGCATAGACTGTAAGTTATAATCGCCTGAGAGCAGTTCATCCACAAATACCGAATATAGATATGTGTGAACATAAGTATGGCGGAGCTGTGGAGGACTCTGCCCCCCTGGAATAAGCCCCTTATGCATATTTCAAATCCTCTGATATTATCGAGTATGAAGCTGAAATATAGCCTTAAATCAAACTCCGAATGACTTCCAGATGCATTCTATTGTCAAAAATTTGCCGGAAAAGACCGCACCAATTAACTAACAGACTAGAGGCATATAACTGGCAAAAAAAAAGTCAGATATCTACATCGGCGTTAGCCCGTCTATGGTTTTACATTAGAGCTAGCAGAAGCTAGCAGATGGTATCAGTAATGCCAACATTGTCTAAAAGTAACTTTTGTCAACATATTTAGAAATTATTACTAATTACTACTATTATTATCACTAAAATATTATCAATCACTTTTAACAATACTTCTCTAAGGTTTACAGTATAATTTTATTTCCATAATCAAATTTAAGAGGAAAAAAAGTCGAGTAAATGCATTCTAGTTTTTCTTTTAACTCTTGTGGCAATTAGAGGTTAAATAAAGCGTGAAATTTTACATTTAATGGTGTTATATTAAGTTATTAATAATTTTATAACTGCCTTCGCATATCTTTAACATAAATAAATGGTTTGTGATAATAAAGAGGGAAAAACATACAAAATGTTTGTGAAATAATATAAAGTTTAAATTTTGTAAAACACGAGTATTAATACCATTCGCCGCCTAACCGGCAACAGGGTCCTCTTTTTTCTACGTCATCAACCGGCAGCGTAGCTTCTATCCAGTGGCCATATTTGTTTTCAGCATATAAGGTCGCTTTTAATAATTAATTAGAATTAAAGAGCAAAAGAAAACTATACCAAACAACCAACCAAACGGTTATTCCCATAACCAAAATCTAACAATTTTAAAATACATTATAACAGTGAATTATCATACAAAATACAGTTAATAAAACCACGTGCGTGAGTCAACAAATTGAAGAACAAAATATTTTATAGTTGAGTACTATGGATTTGTATTTACTATTTAGGCGTGTCTATGCTACCGTTAATAATTTTATTACAAATTTGAATAATACAGTGTCCTTTTGAATATTAATTCGGCTACTTAGTAAACTATGTGTTCTTTTATGAATATTATTTCTGTGTGTGAGCGTGCTATCCTTAGAAAATAAACGCTTTTTTAGTGATCTTTGAATAATTATTTATCTAATATAACATTACAGCGTGTGATGAAAAATAAAATAGTGAGTGTTTCTCAGTGATGGATATACAATATTCGAAAATGTAAGTGTATCAAGACTATTAAATAAATCTTTTAACCCCAAGAATGTGTTGTGCTTGTGCTGCCTCTAGGCTAAACATAGAGTTTTAGGATTTTTATAGTATTTAAAAAAAATATCTGTGAAGTGTAATAAAAATACTTGCGAGTCTTTCTCCATTGTTAATTAAATAAATACCAGACTAATACTTCTCAAGTTATAAGTTAGTGTAGTTTTTAGAGGCTTTGTTATAACTGTTTTTGAGTAGTGGCTCTATCTCGCACAGCGACATTGTTAAGTTTGTTTATTAATTGTCTTTCACAAATTCATTAATATATTGGTAATTCAAGATTTTCGTACAACATAATTCTCAAGTTTTCTTCATGGGTCTTTAATTTCATTTTACGCTGTCCATGATTATGGTATTTTTATACCGAAACATGTAGGAATAATATAAATCAGCATCATCCTAATGGCTGATTATCACAAAGAGTAATGGGATAGAACCAAGATAAGGATTAGATGCTATACATAACCTTAAAATAAAAATTATTATATTTTTAATAAACGTTGTAACAAGAACATTTTCATTACTTTATTAAACCTCATTGGGATATGCTAACCCATTAGTTCAATTTAATTGCCTAATTTACAGCACTGTTGATCTTTAATCTTTGTTTTTCTCCTTAATTTGCTGTATCCAAGTTTTGGAAATAAATTTTAATATGTTATATGTGTATTTTAGACTTGTCGTCAACACATGTTTTAACTCAGTTGATGATGTTATATCACTTTATTGAAAAATGTTATATATGAAGTTTTGTAGCTAATTAAAAGCAAAATAAAATCAATCTTTTGAATATTAAAAGTCCCTTAATTCATATACCAATTTTAAAACTATCTAATTAATTCAAAACAAAATTACTATTAAAATCATGAGTAAACTACTAATAAATGAATGTTTATAAAAAAAATGGCTTCAATAAATATTTGAGGGTGGTATTTCCAAAATAGTTTTCTTCCTTCACGCAAATGCGGTAACTTCCTCTAGATTCAACCTTCCTCATCCCTAACTCATCAGAGTAATTATCATATATGCGTACAACCTGGTCAATAAATAGGTAGTAAGACGTGGTGCTAAAAAAACATAAAAAAAACAATAAATAAATACATCAAGTCAAAATGACTGTCCAATACAAAATTAGCAGCTTTGACTCTCTTAAGCTACAAAAAGAATGATCAAATGTCTTAAAATTTTCTGTTATGAGCCTATAAAAAAACTGTATTAGTTGGAGAGAGGTTAAATTTAGTGCCCTTTTTCACTATTCTTAGTCTGCTAGCTCAGCAAATATGCTTAAAAACACGTTGAAAATAAGCTAATTTCACATATTCATATTTTTTTAAATATTAAAACTCAAAATATAGGATAGATAAAGAAAAACTGCCCTGTTGGAATATTTTGACTTTATTTTGGCGTGAACTATATTTTTAAATAACATATTGCTGATTAAATATTGTGTTATAGTTGAACGTCTGCACGGCAGTTTCTCGCTCATCGAACTAGTTTGAAGACATTGATTTTCCCCTTCCACTTTCTAGAGTAAAATATGTTTCTTCTATTGTTTTGGATGTCTGGTGAGCTGTCCTATACCATGCTCAAGATCGTGAGGACGGGACTCAAATCACTCGGTACTGTATTAATGGTAGAGGGCGAGATTACTAGATACGCGCTGGCTTGTCAACTCATGCGGGAGTGAGCTTGTTCGATTACACTGATACCAAACTCACCCACCCGCTCAGTAGAGGTGTTTCTGGCAGGTTTGTTTTCGTTGCCAATACAAATTTCTGGAATGAAGGGGAACAGCAACAATATTGTAGACTTTTTGCGAATTTATGAACAATATCCCATGCTGTGGAACACCAAACATCGTGACTATATCAATGTGAATCTTAAAGATGTGGTTTTCTAAAACAGGTGTGAAGAGCTTTAAAAAGAAGAATTACTCGAGGGGTTGAACGAAAAGCAACTAGAAGCAAAAATTAACATTTTGAAAGACGTCTACCGGCAAGAACTAGCAAAAAGAGAGGCAGTGGAATAGAAGTTTCTTTCGTATTATATAAGGGCAACAACAATTCCAGCCCGAACCACTTATATAGACATTTAGGATACCACTAGCTTACTATCTCCACTTATTACACACAACGATTTTACTAGCCAGTCCATCCGGCGAGATTAATAGCAGCGAGTAAATTTGCTGGCGAGTAGCTTGTAATCTCGCCCTGTGTAATCGACCCTATGCCACTTGCCAGGATTCACTAAAGGGAGCAAATAGTCACGCCGACGCAAGTTTGAAAGATGTGCCCAAATCCCTATTCACTAAAAGGAGCAGGTGCAATTTAAGAGCAAAGTTGCGCCTTTTATTTGCCACCACTCAAGAGTAGGTGCAACTTATAAATCGTGATTGTCACTTCAATAAATTTAAATGGTGGCATATTATCGTTATGACTTAAAATACAATAATTAGTTAACTGTACTACAGTTATTAATAGTAAAGAAATTAAAATAACATACGTCTGTCCAACACAAAATTTGTTTCAGTTTAGATAGTGGTAACAAAGCAATTACTTACCTTTTATTGTTGAATTATTACATTCAAACAAAGCAATTGCATTTCTAAAAAACAAAACCACGAAATGTGCAATCTTTGTCTAGATCCAAATAGGTTTGTATTCCTCCGCGTCCAAAGACATCTCGTCACTAAATACGGCGGTTAGTATAGCTTTTAAGTAAGTTTTAAAGTTTATGTAAATGTTTTATTATTATTTAAACTAATTAAATAAATAAACACTAAATAATGTAATATTATTATTAGCACCGCGTCTTACTACCCGTTCGGGTTATACGCACTTACGCTAATGTGTAATAGTAGGGTGATTGTGAGATAAATCTGTGCCGGGACCGAGGATTGAACCCCGGCCGCCAGCACAGAAGTCTGACACCTTACCCCTAGACCACCAGGTCACCAATAATGTAATAATATTGTTTTTGTAAAACATCCAGAAAGAGGCCGCTTTTTATTTTATTGCTAGTTTATGAGCAAATTTTTTAGAAATCCTTGTATTGCTGTCGTTTTTATTATAGATATAAGATAAAGTAGCCTTGACTTGAAATTAAATTCTTCACAAGGATTGGTCGAAAAGAGAGCAATTGATGACTTTATGGTGACGTCACCAAAATCTTGCCACTAGTCTGCATCTTGTTTAATGAACATGGAAATGGAACACATAATCTTTGGGAGTATCTTGGGTGCAGAGTTACGCCATTTCTAGACTTGCGCCGGAGCAGAAATGCACTCGTTTGTGAATACAGGCCGATGGTAAACTCAGCCGTAAATTACACGCGAGTGAGAAGTGCTGCAAATAGTCAACCAGAGATACCATTCACGTGAAAAGGGATATACTATTAAAAGTTCTAGGCTAATGCAATGAAAGTCATGACATTGACCGCATTTATGATGTTAAGTAACATACGAGAGATTCCATAAGCCACTAACCCATGATTGATAAGGAACATGTGATAACTGATAAGAGCCATACAATAATAATCTCGAACTTAGGTGTCAAGGAAAATATTATGTTAAGTTATAAGATAGCTTAAAATCCTTTGTACAGTAGCCCCATGGCTTTTTTGGTGTTGACTGACATCTCACAGCTTTGAAAAGTTACTAGAACAAATTATGTAGCCATACGCCGAACCATATGATCTGCAAAAACATGTGTTTAGCAGCTGTCACTTCTGACAGTCAAAATGTAGGTATATACCTAAATGTTGAACTGTCATAAGTCATCTGTGAACTGTCAATCAGCACCAAAGAAGTCATGGGGCTACTGTAAAGTTCTACATTTCCAGCTTAGACGATGGATAGAGAGATATATGGAATCGAAAGTAAAGTATCTATACCGTATTTGTATTAAAATTATTATTAGCACCGCGTCTTACTACCCGTTCGGGTTATACGCACTTACGCTAATGTATAATGGTAGGGTGATTGTAAGATGAAATGAAGGACCTACAGTTTAACGTGGAATCCAAACCACGGTGGAGGCCTGGCATTCCCCACATTCCCAAGTTGTGATTAATACACGTCTTGTCAGAGGTGAAGGAAGGGTTTGGTTTGTATTAAAAGAATAAGCAGAAGATTTTACCCGAATATAATGTTTTTAGCGGTTTTTATGTACGGGTTTTCTCTCTCTCTATTTTTATAACTTTGTGTGTACTTATTTATCTAGTAAAAATAACATAACTTTATAAGTATGCTAGAATAATTGTAGGCCTACCTATATCATTTATTAAATAACTAGAAATAATGATGGGGTAAAATGTAATCACAATTTTATAATTTAGGACCTAGTTAAGCTTTTGTGTCCAGGTAGCTCAATTCTTGGCGAAGCAACAGGCTGCCAAAGTGTGGGTTTAAAAAGATTAAATTACATTTAGACTAGTACATAAATTATAAACAAATGATTGTTTCTCTCGAAACCGATCTGATACCAGGGTGTAACATAATATGAGTAAAAGTATCGAGAGTAAATGTATTGTTATTTAAAGGAACATATCGATAATAATACAGTTTTATTTTTAGCACCACATCATACTATCCGTTCTCGAGCAATACGCATATGTAGGCCCTGCTATTTATGCTAATGTGGTAGGGATGAACAAGGTGGAATTTATAGGAAGTGTCTCTACATTTGCGTTGGAGGAGAGTGGAAAACCATTTAGGAAAAACAGCCCAGCATTCTAATCCCGATCTCCTCGTCATCGGCAGTCCATTCTATTTCGAGAGTAACGCCTAGAACAATGGTATTCAACCTTTTTTGTTTGAGTACCCCCCAAGTTGTTGGTGCATACTGCAAAAATAGCCTATTATACACTAACGTGTATATATATATTTTTTACGTACCTCTTATTTTTATTTAATTGAGGTATTTAATGTGCATTTTCTGAACAGACTGATTATATCCACACATGGGAATTTATGAGCGAGAGCTTTCGGGGTTATTTTACATGCCACAATCGACAAATCCGTCGACCTCGGCTGGGTTTGAATCCACGAACATCGTGCCCTGAGAAGAGCAGTTTACTGCAAGAAAACCGAGGTCGACCAAGTCAATACCTTAATGACGAATAAAAAGGATGCTACTATAGAGTCGTTAGCTATCTTAATATTATCTGTGAAAGGTTGTAATCGCCTGATCGATTTAACTGTATCTTATGTTAAGAGACAAAGCTACTGCTTTTTTTTGGTTCCTCCACTCTTGCAGGACAGAAAGGGAGAGGAAAAGAAAGGGCACTCTGTGTAACATTTGTTGGGTCAAGAAACTAGCCTTTCTAGGAACACGAAAGGCATTCAATCAATGCCTTACCGAAGTTTTTATTTGATGGCGGATGGGTCAGTATATATTTATTCTTCCTCAATTCCTAGATGAGTAGCTTATAAAAATTCCCTCAGGAAAGATTCAACTATATAACCCTCCCCCTGGAAAAAAAAACCCCTCTAAGCATGGCCATGCTTTCAATGTTTTAACCAACACACAATCGAAGAAATAAAAAAAATAAGCAAAATATATATATTTTTTTAGTGTAGGAAGACGCTCTGAATTCACTAACGGTTGCAATTCTGCTCCGGCGCAAGTTTAGAAATGGCGCAACTTTGCACCCAAGATACTCCCAAAGACGCGCCTTATTATTTGCTCCATTTCCGTATTCACTAAACAAGGCGCAAACTGGTGGCAAGATTATGGTAACGTCACCATAAACGTAATCAAATGCTCTCTTTTCGACCAATCCTTGTGAAGAATTTACTTTCAAAGTCAAGGCTACTTTATTTTAAATCTCTAATGAAAATGACAGCAAATACAAAATTTCTAAATATTTTGCTTGTAAACTAGAAATAAAATTAGAAGCAGCCTTTCTGAGTGCTTTACAAAAACAATATTAGTACATTATCTAGTATTTATTAATATTAATAGTTTAAAACTTAAATTCCATGACCTATAAAAACTTTAAAACTTATTTTAAGTCTTTGGATTTGGAGAAATACAAACCTCTTTGGATTTGAAGCAATACAAACCTCTTTGGATTTGAAGCAATACAAACCTCTTTGGATTTAGACAGAGATTACAAAGTTCATGGTTTTGTTTTTTAATAATGCAAGAAATGCCATTATGTTGTTTAAATGTAAAATGTCAACAATAAAAGGTAAGTAATTGCTTTGTTACCACAATCTAAATTGAAACAAATTTTGTGTTAGACAGACGTATGTTATTTTAAGTTCTTTATTATTAATAATTGTACTACAGTTAACTAATTATTGTATTTTAAGTCATAACGATAATATGCCACCATTTAAATTTATTGAAGTGACAATCACGATTTATAAGTTGCACCTACTCTTGAGTGGTGGCAAATAAAAGGCGCAACTTTGCTCTTAAATTGCGCCGGCTCCTTTTAGTGAATAGGGATTTGGGCACATCTTTCAAACTTGCGTCGGCGTGACTATTTGCTCCTTTTAGTGGAGCCAGGCTGTTGTTATAACGCGGGAAAGAATGAAAGCATTTGTTCTTCGTTCTTCGTCTTAATGCTTGTCCGGTCTATTCGCACGGTTAATTTTAGATTAATAAAGCAGGGTTGAGAAAGTCATGATATATAGAAAGTGTACCCGCATATGTACATGAGTGACAAATCTCATCACACCCGATTGGGATTCGAGCCCCGAGCTCTCCATGATTGACAAAATAAGACAAGGTGAGACTGACACATTTGCACACGTTCCAAATGATGTGGTTCATGTAGTGTCGTAACCGTAGCACAGCAACTAAATTATGTAATCGAGTCAAAAAGTAATTTGTATGTTCTTAATCAATTAGAGCTAATTACGTTTCATTCTGTTTCCATACAAGTTACGTAACTTTTATTTTTGTAGGAGGAACAGTTTAAAACAGTCTAACATATTATTTGCAGCTAACAATGATAACATTTTTCTATATTATATTTGGTTTTTTATAGGTATTGATAATATCTATGACAGCTGCAGATAACATGACTAGATGAATTAATATATTAAAATTGTTTTAGTAACCTTTGTAACTACCAGATACTTCTTCCTACCAAAATCAACCCATACCGTCTACTTCATTTTATGTTCCTTTAGGAACTACACCCACTTCGATAGTCGAATTGTCTGAGGAAGGCGTATAAAAAACATTTGGTCATAAGGGCCACAATAAACATTGAAAATACCTAGACAATTTACATATACGTTTCAATCTATTTTTTATTTTAAGCGCTAACCATTTGGGTTATACGCTTATGTACTAACTATGCTAGTGGGTTGGGGATGATTAATATGGAATTTAGATTAAGTGCACCCGCATTTTCGTGGAGCTTGCGAAACCATGTTGGAAAAACCACCCTAAGTACACCCGACCAGGATCGAACCACGATATTCCAGCCATCGGCAGTCCAGTCTATTTTGAGAGTAGCAGCTTATACCTAGAGATGTGAGACAGAAAATTATAAGTGGAAAATTTTCCAAAACGGAAAATTTTAAATTATTTTTTCTGGAAAATAATTTCAACTGATTAAATGTATAGTAGTAATAATAATAATTATGATGATAATAATAAAAATAATAATAAGTGGTGGTGATATTAGTAGTAGTAGTAGTAGTAATAGTAGTAAAGAAACACCTGCTTCGGTGGCCACACGGTCGAATGTGCTACTCTCGCAATAGACCAGGGCTGCCGATGACAGGGAGATCGGAGTTCAATCCCGGTCGGATGTACTGAGGGTGGTTTTCCAAATTGATTTCTCACTCTAACTTAAATAGAATGTGGGTGCAATTTCTCTAAATTCAACCTTCCTCATCCCTATCCCATTAGCGTAATTAGTACATAGTCGTATAACCAAACGGGTAGTAAGATGCGGTGCTAAGAAAAAAAGAAGTAAAGAAACTTTAAATGAATCTGAACCTTTGTAGACCCGTTTAGTTAATAAATCATAATTCAATTTTTTTTATCATCAATAAGTCGACTAAAATAATATTAAGGTTGGCCGGACATTTACTCCCCCCCCCTCTCATAACCAAATCATCTCTAAACACACCATATTTTGAAGTATAATAGGCTACAAGTGCCACATATACAATTTAACCTCTCCACCGCAAGCCGCCACTGCAGAAAACTTTCCGATTCAATATTTCCCGGAAAATTGTCATCTACACATATATCATACGGTCACCGAAGCGGGTCTATGTTACTAGACAATTTGCAGTTACATTCCATTCTATATCCTATCGACTTAGTATTATTAAGAAAATAATTATTATTTCCGAATAGGTTGACATTAGTGACTTTCAGTCAGCCAATCTTTACAATCAAGGACCTTCTGTTATCTGTCACTAACCACCTCTCCTACCGTAGGTGGGTGTAACCTACAGTTTTATTTTCATAGGAAGCCTGTTATTTGAAAACTGGAAACTAATGTTGCCACAACGGCGGGAATAGAAATATTACAATTTGCTGTATTTACATTCTTAATCGGTATCGCCAGGTGCCATCAAGGGGCCTTTTAACAAAGCTAATTTTAAACATGGTGTAACTAGAGAGAGGACACAAATAAATAGCCTTCTCGAGTCAATCAGCCAGCTTCCACAAAGTTAGGTTCAGGTAACGACCCAGCCCCTCTTCACAAAATCCTACGAATACTCATTACGACTACAATGGTTTCTTTATAACGAACAAGTTAAAAGTGAGTCGTTTATCAAATGCACATTTGGAAGTGCTTTTATCACTGAGCATTAACACTAGCGAACCCCGGCGTTGATGCACTCAACCTACCACAAGGAGCGCAGCGAAACTTCCGTAAGGCTGAGGATCTGGTACATCCTTGTCTGTGACTGAGGTTCTGGTAATCAATAGAAATGTATCTTTCGGACAGTTTTGAAACAAAAAATGTTCGCCTGTCTAGAAATTGCTTTCCGGTACAATTAATATGTAGGGTCTACCGATTTAAAAAAAGAGTATTTGAAATTATTTCCAGGGTTATGTTTCTATGCGTAGTTGCAATGCACGTATAGCGAACCAATGGCAGAACTAGGATTTGGTGTCAGCAGAGGTTCAGAGGCGTTCACAGTTCATTAAAATTTGCCAATATTTTCAAGATTCATAAATTAATTGTTTTTTGTGCGTGCAAACAATGAAATTAGCATACAAATTAGTAAAAATATCACACACAGGCCTCTAGAAATAAAAGTGCCTAGGGCGTACGAAGGTCTTAAATCGGCCCTGGCAGTAAAAAGTAGTTTATTAAATCATATATTTCAATAATTTACTATCAAAGTTTCTCCAAGGCGCTTACTATACTATTCACCTTACCGCAACTTAAATACAGGCTGGGTTTGAACCTATATATAAAAAAAAAGGCATATGAACCTAATTTTTCTAGGAAGGGTCCGCTAGAAAATGTTACTATACTTTTAGCCAATTGTTTTATATGTACAGTAACCCCTTTTAGGGGTCCAAACTGTCCCAACCATCCTCCACCTTGCTACACCCTTGATCAAAAGTGACAGTTGCAGATCACATAGCTCGACGCATTAATATATTAAAATTGCTTTAGTAACTTTATGAACTGTCTTAAAAAGTTCTTCACATTAGAACCGAACTGTCAAGGGCACAGAAAACTAATTTAATTTTTCTAAGGGGCTCTTCTGGAAAATTGTACTACACATTTAGCTGCTAATTTCTTTAGACCTATGCATATATTTATGAACCCCTCGTAGAGAGGTCCTTCAAATTCCAGGGGGGCGTCCCCAAACCCAGACTTTCTATGCCCGTAATCTCTGCGGCATATGTGGCATTTCTAACTTTAACAAAGGCTACACTTAGAAAAAGGCCACAGCAACCGCCATTACTATTGTCAGCAATCTTACACAGCTATATACTCGACATGTTATTACATAAGTGTCAGTTTTATACGCGTCGCCACTTTATATAGCTCATGTTATGAAACACGCACTTTGACACACTCAAGGTCATTTCATGACATTACTTTAGAAACTAATCTAACTTAGGACAGCATTACTTGTAAATATTCACTTAAATTTATAATATTATGTGATGAAACTACCTGCACCTGGGATGGAACCTGAGTCCCTAGCACATGGGACAAAAACAAGATCCCTGGTACTCGGTATGGAACCAGGGTTCATAGCACCTGGGATTGAACCCGGATCCCTCTCACCTGGGATGGAAGCAAGGTCCCCAAATTCAACAGCAACACAAGTTATAGTTAATTTACTCATCACGGTACAGATCAAAGACTGGCCACCATTTCGTCTAAACAATGAAACTGTTGTCATATGGATAGAAAAATCCTCACAATCCCTCGATTATAGGTTAGTCACAATATACAGTTACACCATTCATTACCCTATTCATGATATTCAACGTACAAGGTCACACACACACACAAGTTAAAAACATAATTATTTACGGAAGAGCCTTGCCAAAGGTGAACAACTGCCAGTCACGTCAAAAGTGGCATAAGTTTGAAACGTTCGGAATTCAAACAAAGGAATGATTTTGGATACATGTTTCCATTGTTCCGATATCATATTTATAGTCAACGATCCTAAAAATACAAGTAGAGCTTTATATCTTAGGCTTAAACGATATAAGAGCTTGACTGATTAGAACATGACAAATTATAACTATATACAGACTTTCTAAGTTCTACTTTACCTTATGTAATGGTGCACGATTTCAATTTGATGACAGCTGATGGACGATACTGTTTGACCCTCTCACGTTCTGACGATTTTGAGAGCTGCACAAGCAACACTTATCAGTCCCAAAAGTGTCTTTGAGAAATAACTAAAACTCGAAGCACCACTACAAAAGCCAACCCGTCAACCGTTCCTATTATAGGAACCTCTCGGGACTGTCAACAATCCACAAGAGAAGGGACACCAGATTTTCTCATTTGAAAACAACCTTTCTTTCATTTGCGCATGCGCGAAAATATTATACCTGGCCGAAGGCAAACTAGCTACATGTTGGCGCGGCATTTGAACCTTATGATTTTTGTTTCTTTGTTAACTGATTAAAAAAAAAGTATTTTTATGGAAGTTTAATGATTTGAAGATTAGTAGATTATAGATAACAATGGCCATATATCATCTTGTATTTTAAATTAGAGAAAATAATACATTTATGTTGATGATTCACTCAACTAGAGTGAATATACCTAGGCCTATAACACTCGAGATATTTGCTTTATTTTTAAAACTCATTTGGATATTTAATCTTTACTTTGTGAACAAAGGTTTACATACTAACCAAGAAGCACAGCATCTAGTACTTGACATCCAACATAAATATCTGAATAACAGGATAAACTCATGTTTCTCTCCGACGTATAATAGAATCTGCCTACCTGACCATTCTGGTTACTGCTACTCGTGGAAGTGGGGTGGTTTGTGTGTTTGTGTCAAGGCCGCCCTTAGCAGACTTTGGGCCTTAGGAAACTTGTTTATTGCTATTAGTTATTACAGTAGTTTGCTCATATATAACAACTTTCAGCCATATAAGGTAACAGGTAATTTATACATATAACCAACCCCAACCCGTAGTTCTATTTTCTTCCCCAACAAACTTGATCCGTATAGCGGTACAAAGAACAACTATGCAAAGTTTGAATTAAATAGGTTAGATGCGTTAAAGTGTTACTCTTGCAATAGACTAGATTGCCGATGACAGGAAGATGTGGGGTCAAATCCTGGTCTGGTGTACTGAGTTTTTTCATAAATGGTTTTCCACTTTCCCTCCAAGCACACGGGGTTACATACACTTCCTCTAAAATTCAACCTTCCTCATCCCTAACTCACTATCGTAATTAGTGCATATAACCTGAACAGATAGAGTAACACATAGTGCTAAAAAAAAGTTCAATAGTTATCGGGAGACATATCCACCACAAACAGACAAATGCAAATCGGTGGAGTTTAATCCGTCTGCACACCCCGAAGGGCATCACTGGTTTGTGTGTTTAGATAGGCACAAATATATTATCTTCTAAAATTTAGCATTTGAAAACCCCGCTTCGATGGACAAATGGTTTAACTTTAGTATCACTCTCGTGTTAGACCCAGTGGCGGATTACCTATTAGGCCCGGGCCTAGGGGCTGCAGGCTCTGGAAGGCCGCAGGCCAGAGAAATACATTTTTATTCATAACTTTAAAAAAATAATACTGCTATTATAATATGAATATGATTATAATAATGTATTGTCTTTTGTTTAAGTTTAAATAAAAATATCTTATAATAATTTTAAAATATGTTTTAGCGCATCAACTTCAAATTTCAAAGTCAATAGTTTATCCTAACTTTAAAAAACTACAGCTATGGATTTTTTTATCTCTTTAGTGATCATAATATATGATTGTACTAATGTACTATCTTTTATTTGAGTTTGAATAAAAATATCTTTTAAAATAACAATTTTTTTCCATTCAAAAACTATGTTTCAAAGGAAAGTTTTATGTTTTTCAAAGTTTAAACTAACAAATTCATTACTTATTTTGATTTCCGTTCATAATATTCAATAAAACTTCATTCAAATAGAACAAAAGCTTTCTTACAAATCTAAATTGATATTGCAATATCCATGTCTATTATAGTAGACCATTGTGAATGCCTAGTTGTTGGTTGGTGGGGTTTTTTTGGGGGGGAGGGAGAGGGGGCCGCAGAGCAAATTGGGTCCAGGGACCCAAGTGCTTTTAATTCTCCACTGGTTAGACTGGCCTTATAAATACAGGGAGATCGTGGTTCGTAGTCTGGTCGGTTCTACTGGTGTGGTTTTTTCCAAACACGGTTTCCCACTCTCCTTATCTGAAAGGTAGCAAAGGCTCTACTAGTGTAATATTTAAAGGTAAGATTGCAAATTTCAATGGCGGTGGTAGGGGTAAGAGGGGGTGGAGCAGTAAATTAATCCTACGCTATTATTGAATGTGAATCTGTAAAATGGGCTTAAATAAACTTCAAATTACTGATAGAGGCATTCAATTTTTAAAAATTTATCAGAGAAACAAGTGGTTTTAAGCACCGCGTCTTACTACCCATTTGAATTATATGCTTATGTACTAATTATACTAATGGGTTAGGGATAAGGAAGGTTGAATTTAGAGGAAGTGTACCTGAATTTGCGTGGAGAGAGATTGAGAAACCATTTGGAAAAAAACCACCATCAGTACACCTACCTGGGATCGAACCACTATCAATATGAGTTTAATTTTTTTTTTTTAACTCTAGAAGACCATTCCAAATAGTTTATAATAAGATACAGCTGGATTCAGTGGCCAAATGGTCTAAGGTGGCCCTCTCGTGTTAGACTGGCCTGCTGATGACGAGATCAGGGTTTGAATTCTGGTTGGGTCAACTGAGGGTGCTTTTTCCTAAATGGTTTCTCACTATGCTCCTCGCAAACATGGGTAGATTACCTACAAAATGCTTCCTTCCTCATCACTAGGGGGCAGATTTATAGGCACTAAACATTTAAGAAAAGGCAGGCATATAGGCACTAAAAATTTCAAAAATAAGCACATAAATAGGCATTATAAAGTAAAAAAGGCAGTAAATAGGCATTAAAAAGAAAGAAAATAGGCTCATAAATACACATAGTAATGAAAATTTTTATTCATTCTTAAAATCCAGCATACACTTTCCATAAACACAAATTAATTACTATTAGAGTTAATTACCAAATACTTCTCAATATTTTCAAATGTAAATTTTGTTCTGCTGTCTGACAAAATGTTTTTATGGTGTGAAAAACTTATCTCGACTTCACATGAAGTCATCGGGCAAAACTTCAGACAAGATATCTCAGCTGAGCTAAGCTTGACTTCTGGGAGTGATCTAGTTTGTCCTTCTAAGATGTCCGCAATACTTGCCATCACTTTCCACCCAAGGTTTCACTGCAATACTCGATTAAATTTGTTGACGATGGCTGTGCCAACTGAGCCAGCAGCCTGATTCAGGTTTTCTTCTATTCCCCGCATTATCTTCACAGCATTATTAAGAGGCAAATCTCTCATCTCCAGGAAGATTTCCAAAATTGCTTTTTACAGATACCAGTGGTTTCAGCAACAGTAACCCAGAAGTATGATTCTCCAATATCTTCTTGGATCCTCTCAACTGTCTGTTTAAATCAATACAATTCAGTTAGTATTTTTAATGGGAGGAAGAAAAACTGCTATTGTAAAAACTTAGGACAAATAGGTTGAATGCAAGTAGTGTTTCCTCAGAGTTGATTCATCTGGTATCTTCATGTTGGCATATTTGTTGAGAAAGGTATTGAAATCTGGATTCTCCAGCTTCTTCCAAGGAATACTTGCAGCTACCATCGCAGAGTATAAGTCAGCAAAAAGTTGCTCTTGGGTTTTATCTGCATCGTTAACTTTGGCAAAAAATTGTTGATATCCTGTTTTCTTTTTGGAATTCTTCATATGTATTGCAGTAATTTTGTGTTGTTCTAAGTGATACTTCTTCTCACATTTTACCTAATTGTTATAAATTCAAATTTTCATCCAATAATATATGTGGATTCTACAAATTAACAAAGCATCACCTAACAAGAGAACTAAAATTACTTGTTTTTATAAGATAGTTGTGCTACACTTTGGTAAATATTTCCACTTTGCCGTTGAAATCCTTCAATAAGAAATGAAACCTAGTTTGAACGATAGCAAATAATCGTTGTTTACTTTCAAACTGTAGCCAAAATATTTAATAAAAACCTTGACTTTCAAAATTAATAATTTCATTTCCCCTTTTGAAAAGGTAACTTACCTCTTTGGAACATGTCTGAAAAAAATATATTTTGCCATCCGTTGTGAAATTCCTATCACCACCAATCCACTGTTTGAATAATACACTCTTACACGATTTCTATTTAGGCATTTTCTACTACTTCAGTAATTTAAACCAAGTCCAATACAAAGAAATATTAATGAACAGATATGCACATCTAACAACATTGTAATATACACAACCACTGAATGAACTGACACTGCTGTAAGCTAGAATAAATTTTTTGCAGACAGTCTGACCAGTTTGAATCTATAATACCGCTGGACACATGGTTTTTTCCCTACATATCATGAGTATCCACGTGGAGTGACCTATGGCGTGAAGGTGGGGCAAGGAGCTGCAAGTATTTAGAAAGAAAAAAGAGGGTGTTAAGAAGATATATATATATATATATATATATATATAAAGGCACTTTAAGGCTCCCATTTGTAAAATAGGCACTAAACACCGAAATAGGCATTTATAGGCATTATAAAAGTTATCACACTATCTTCGCAATCACCGAAAATAAATTTATACCTTAAAAGCCTATTTTCAAAGTATAGGAATAAAAAGGCATTGAGGGCAAAATCCGCCCCTACTCACCACTACCCAATTAGAGTAATGATCATATGTGCATATTACCTTAACAGCCAGTAAGAATCGATGATAAAAAAAGAAAACAAATCAAAGAAGATATGATTTTTAAAATAATGCCAGGTGAGCACCACTCCAAATAGCTTCTAAAAGCAACTAATTTTCGTGGAAAATTCAGGCGGGGAGTGATTGAAATAGCTTCTAAAAGCATCCGAATTAAAAAATTAAAAAAATTGGGTGGACATTATTTAAAATAGCTTCTAAGGGTCGTCCAAATTTTAAAAAAATTCCTGAAGGAGGGCTACTTCAAATAGCTTCTAGTAGCATCAAAATTAAAAAAAAAAATGGGAGGATTACTCTAAATGTATTTTAAAAGAATCTAATTTCCAAAAAGTGTGAGAAGATCCACTCCAAATTAGAGACCGCAAAACCAGGGAGTCGAGTGTAGTGGGGTCATTGCCCCTTCTGGAATAAACTAGTCCTGTCTAGAAGTATTTCACATCTTCTGGTATTCTCGAATATGAAGCTGAAAGACTTGCATCAAACAGCAAACAACTTCTAAAGGCATTAATTAAACTTAGTGCCAGGAAGGGACCACGCCAAATAGATTCAAGATCTATTTAATTTAAAAAATTCCAAGCAGAGACAACTCCAAATAGCTTCTAAAAGAATCCAATTTCCAAAAATTTCTGGTTGGGGATCATTCCAAATAGCATATAAATACATAGAATATTTTAAAATTTTTGGAGAATACCACTTCAGATAGCTTTTAGAGGTATCTAATTGTTGGAAAAAATTAAAATGATGATCACTCTAAATAGCTTCATAGTGCATCCAAATTTAAAACAATTTTAGGGAAGGGACACTTTAAATAACTTCTAGAGCAATCTACATGTATATTTTTTTCTAAATTCAAGGCTAGGGCTACTCAAAATAACTTCTAGAGGTATTGAATTTTAAAAAGTTTGCTGAAGGAGTACCACTCCAAATAACTTCTAGAAGCATCCAGATTTCAAAAGATTCCTGGGCAAAACTACTCTAAATAGCTTATAAAACTAATCTAATCTACAAAAATCAGGGAGGTGGACCACTCCAAATACTTTTTAGAGACATACCATTATCAAACACTTAAATATTTATCTAGAATGGAGTGGTGAAAGCCTAATCTCCCCAACATAACTTATTTTTTTGATCGCCTCCCCTCCCCCCTCAAAACAAATAAGATTCCACCATTATTAGTACCTTTCAGGGTGAACAGAGTGCACATATATGACACATGCCTTGTTGAACTAAATACATTTACAGTAAAAAAATGTTTTGGCTATACTTTTTATAAAACCTCAATTCCTTTTCATGATAGGTCTAGATTATTTCTCTATGATGGAGTTTGCATTTAGATAATGCAACAAGTTTAATGTTTCCATTTATTTTATCAGATAAGCATTTCAGGGTAGTTAAGCTTAGCTTTTATATATAGTCAGATAAGTCTGTCAAGTTTCTTGACTAACTTTTCAAATTATTTTATGATAAATAGAGCTATTTTCAAATGTAACTAATGCAAAATAAGAACAATAAATTAATTTGTTTATAAATAAACCTTCATTTGAAGATGGGTCACTTATTAATAAGAATGACACTACATCAGTTTTAAGTTTGAATATTATTGTTCTTCTGGAACAATTGAAAGACTTTAGAAATTGATTTTTCTAACGATAAATATACTTCTTTTTTTGCATATGAAGGTTACTATCAGGGGTGGCCTTAAGATTTTCGGCACCTGAAACGGGCGTCTTCCCCCCTCTCTTTCAGAAATGATTTTTTTCTTCTTTTAAATGTCCTAAATGGCAGTGAATTTTCTGAGGATTAAAAAAAGTATATTTTCCTCAAATTTAATTGATATGATGAATATATATATATATCCCATAGAATTTCATCGCATGGCCACAACTCTTAGTTTATATAGTGGTTTAATTTTTTTTTCTTCTTTTAATCCTGTCTGCAACTGCAACTTTTAAAATTAAAATGCCCATTAAATAGTTTCTTTTTCTCAAATTGAATATTTGACGTAAAAAAAATGTTATACATAATAATATCTCAGAAATTAAATCATTGTCCAGGCTTATAAAAAAAAATTCAAGAACATTTATGTATTCTATGTGAGTTTCATAAAAACCCTATAGCTCACATTTGAAATAAGAGAATCCTAATTTTGATAATCTATAGTTTTAAAATGTTCATATATTAAAATAATAATAGTCCACTAAAGATTATTTTTACAGACACAAAAAGGGTTCATCCATTTCCAATACAATTTCTCAATTTCATTATTTTCACCTTCTACACCCGTTTCTCCTAATATATTTTCCACTCCAAAGATGTGTATTTCAATGAAAAAGAAAAAAGTTATTTTCAATTAAATTCATCTTTTACTTGATACGATGCGAATACACTTTAGAAATTGCTATTAAATTTAAAGTCCTTTTAAGGCAAACATAATACTTTTTCACTGTGTCTTAGTAACTGTATAGGTAAATTAAATTTGACATATTAAAAATGTATAGTTATTGAGTCACATAATATAAAATTTGTGTTCACTCATTTCTTAAGTAAGTTTTCATCTACATTTTATAGCTCAAACCTATTTTACAACCGAGTACTATAGTGTAAGCAATTTTGTTATTATTAAAATTTACAAGTAAATTTTTCAAAACAATAAGTTTTGTAACTACAAAGATTTTACACATATACACACACATCTGTAATTTAATTGACAAACATATTTTTAACAGTGGAAAATAGATTTTTGAACATTTTTGAAAAGCCATAGGGGGAAACCAGGCCGAACGCGGGTTTAAAGAGGAGAGTTCAGAGCCCCTTATAGCTGGTTGGTTATGGAAGATTGTAGCTAGGAGGTCACGCTGCCGGTCACGAGGCCACGGGGGGCTAAGTCGTTGGGTTCACCAAGAACCAGTCGGTGCTGCCGCTCGAGCCTAGGGGAACAGGCTCGATGTCCGTGCAGACTGCTTAGCTGTTAGCCAGGCCGTAGGTAAAACCTCATACCACCTCATTCAGTCACTCACCTCTCTATAACCACTAAGGTCTTCAATGTAACCTCACACTAACACTAACCTCACATTTATAGGAGAATGGTAGTATTAATAAATCATTGAAAACCCAAGACTAACATCAATCACAAACCCACACAAGTAATCATATCTCCCCCCACCCCTATCCTTGGGCAAAGACATCCTGACAGATCTCCAGGCCCACACATATATATATATATATATTTATATGTGTACATAAAAAGGGGGAGGTGACAGTATAAAAATCATGATGACTATTTTTGAAATATTTTATTTTAAAATTTATTTCAAAGAAGACCAATTTTTGTTTAATACAAAAGTTATCTTATATTGAATCCTGAGCTGGAAATGATATAATTTCAGATGAAAAAAAAAATTCTAAAGATTTTTCCAAATAATTGTGTGAAATGAAGTTATTTGAACTTTTTTTTAAAAACTTTTAATACTCAACATTTTTCATATAGTGAATTAGTGTCTTAATTTTTATTTAGCAGCATTTGGTTTCCTCTTGAAATTGTAAGGGCCAGATCATTTTTAGCTACTATTATTTAACAAGATATTAGACGCTGGTTAAAACTGATCCCTAAACTCTTATTGATTAGTATTTATCCCTTTAATCTGTAGCATATGTGAAGCAATTGAACTTAGCAAGCTACAAAAAGACAAAATATTCTTAAATACAAATAATCATCTACACAAGTGGTTCCCAAACTGTGGTTCGCGAACCCCCCAGGGGTTCGCCAAAATATTTCTGTAATGGTGAATTTTTGCAGCACTTTGTGAGAAATGGGAAGCATTTACAACTGTTTATTGTTTCACACTGAAGTCAGGTGATTATTTCAAGGTAGAACTCTTACAAGATTGTTTGAACTTAAACACAAAGTTTTTCTTTTTCTTACCTACCATCCCTTTCACAAAGCAAAGTGCATGCGAGATCAAATGTGGCTCCTCGCTTTGGCCTATTTGGCAGACATTTTCTCAAAAAATGATCAGTTTAAACCTAACTCTTCAAGGATCAAATATTAACATTTTTACTGTGCAAGACCATAGGCAAATCAAGTCATTCATTAAAAAAATAACTTTTGGGAAACATGTTTAATTAGCAATCAAACAGTGCTTTGATACCCTTCATGACTTTATGATGAATAATAACCTTTCTTTGGACGGAAATGTTAAGAACTTGAAGGGACTTGGACCCTTAAGAGGGATGTTCATGAGAAAAATACAGGAGAAAATCCTACACTTCTACCTTTTAGTTAATAATATTTAGCACCGCGTCTTACTACCCGTTCGGGTTATACGCTTACCTTTTAGTTAAAATAGTCCTTTGCCATGTATGAATTCCAATAAATTGAAAATTGACACATAAACACCGCAATCAAATGCGGAATCCTTGGCTTAGCATACTGTTCTTTCACTGATCCCCATAAGTATAATAATTTACCTTTCGTATACACTTAATTGTATAGTGTTGCTTTCTTTCATATGTATTTTAAATGAACATAATATTGCAAAATTCAAGTGGGTGGCACTCGAAATCTTTAAATGACAAGAGAAATATACTCAGGGTGGCTTTTCCTAAAGGTTGTATATTCTCTCTCCATGAGGGTGGGATTATCTCTTAAAATTCTACATTCCTCATTTCTATTTCAATAGATAAATAAAATAAAAAATAATTAGAATAACTACAATTTGACTATACCAACCTACAAACTGTATACTAAAAAGGTGGAATTTTAAAGATCTAACAACATTTGTATGGAGGGAGAGCGGGAAACCATTTAGTAAAAGCAACCCTCAGTAAATCTAACTGGTAATTGAAACCCATCTCCCCAACATTGTCGGCCGTCTAGTCTACTGCGAGAATGACAATTTAAACAATGCGGCCACCGAAGCGGGTGTATAATAGTTGCATTTTTATACATACACATGAGATTTATCAGAAGGGAAAAGGTATAAGCTTTAATTCACCTACCTTTTGAAAATGATTAATGATATTTGAAGCTTGTACTTTTCATAACATGCTGCTGGTATGAAGAAATAACACTTGGACTCCTCCCTCAAACTTGCCTTGAGATAAATTCTGTACTTTAGCTTCTTTCCAATTCACTAATCTATTTGAGACTTTTCAATTTCTTTTATTTTTGTAAACGAAGGCAACGAACAAGTCCCCTCTTTCCGAAGAAATTATTTTTGTTCTTGTACTAACACACCGGCCTATGTAAAAGAATGTGCAGTAGGAATCTATATTACACTCAAACTCAACTATACTTATAAATTAAGGCTGCTTCGACTGACAGCTGTTATCTAACTAAAAGCACATGAGGGCCTTAGGAGATTGGACACATTTAAATGAGTGGAGCGAGTATAAACATATCACTGTCATGTGCATGAAAATGTGCTTGGCATTCATAGTCTCGGGCAAACCATAACACCTAAGCGCATTTGAAATATTAATTGACCAAAAGTGCTAAACTTGCCACAGATATAAGTTATCTATCTATAAGTATGTTTATCAAAAGTGAACACATGAACAATCAAATTATTTTTGAAAATTAGAATGTGAGTATAAGATGTGTTATTTATCACCTGATGTACCCCACCATCTCCCCATGTAACAGCATGTACACATTAGAGCCTCCTTTCACACCCATCAATGCATGTGGTTTATGGACGACCCTTAGAATCTCACAAGCCCAACTTTAAATGTTTGTTTCAAAATCCCCTGACTTTACTAAACAAAAAAATGATTTTTTTTAACCTTTTATAATGCAAAGAACAAAAAATTGTTAATGTTTGAATTAATATCTAGAGAACACTTAAAAAAGTTGGTGAAAATAAATCATCTTGTCTAGTAATCCTATTTGTGTGAGACTCAACTGTAATGATGAGTTTTGCAAATATCCAAAACCTCTGTAAATTCCAATGACTTTCCTAGGTTTGTCAACCCAAATATTTCTCTATAATGTTCCTATGCTTTTTTCAAGCATATAAATAAAAATCTCCAAAATTGAAGAGTTTTCTCTTGGATAGTTATATAGATACTTACAAAATGGAAATAATTAAAGGTTGTTTTGATTTTCAAATGGTGCATGTACATTAATTAAACTTCAAAACCTTTTAAGGTTGGTATTGTATGTAGCAAGTAAAAGAGACAGAAAAGTGATTTTTTTTATTGCTTTAATGACCAGAGTGTTTACATGATACATTATAAAATAAATTTCCCTCAAATTTAATTAATATGATACTTTACAAACATTTGAATTATTCCTTTTAGAAAATGCATACTCACAAATTTAAATAACTATAAAATATTCCAAACTCAAATAATCCACAAAGTGAAATAAAGACATCAACTAATGTCTACCATTTCTTATGAAACAACTATGTGCACCCAAGTGAACATTGGAAACACAACCCTGACGTTGTCTAACTACTCTATAAGCTTGCCAGCACTCTATACAAAATAAAGATTTGCTTTAATTAAAATGTGTACACACAAAGCATAGCTCATTTGGGACACAGCCCCCCCCCCCTTCCCATTTTTTACAATTTGGATGGTTTCCAATTATAAAAAAAAATTGTCTCTTATCAGGTCAAAACAACAGAAAAAATGACAAATATCAAACACATAGTACAAGATATTACAATGGAATTTAATTTTAGGAAAATAAAACTAATGATAGTGGGAATTTTAGAACCATCAAAACAGCGCTCATTTACGGAGAAAAATTAAATCAAAAGTGACACATTCTTCTGATAAAAACCATATTTTACAATAAAATGTTGGCCCCAACAGCGAACATGTAGATTGTTTTAAATAATTTGATTCACTCAGAAGAAAAAAAAAATTTATATTCAGCAAAAGTGATTTAAATCAATGTGTCCAGAAAAAAGATTTTAAAAACGCTTTTCCATGCTGATGTCTTACTAGCATTACAGTGGTGTTTAAAGGTGCTATGACCATGTCTGCATTTAAATCTGCTTGAAAGGTGAGTTATGAGCCGGGTTAGTAGACAAACCTGTCTATTTGATGCATGAAATATTTACAATTTTATTAAAAAAATAAAATCATACAATTTTAAACAAATTGGGAAATTATTACTGAAAATTTGCAAATATAACAATTTATCATACATTGCAGTAAATTTTTATCAATGTGAAATGCTCAAGGAGTTGTTTTTTTTGTACAATTTAATGAGTTCCATGTAAATATAGCCGATCTGATGAAAAAATAAATACTCATGGTAAAAATCGCTATGTTATTTGCATCATTAGAGCAGTGTAAAGCGACAACAGATTACATGCCATGCTATTAGACAAGAAACTGTTTAGCTTGCACACCACAAACACATTGATTGACTGGAAGCGTGTTAGGGGAAAGGCGGACACTGGACATGTTTTAAGTTGCGTACAAAGTGTATGACAGTTTCAAAGAACACTTTTATATATACGTACTAAAAAAAAATATCGATTGATGCCTGCATGTGGACCAAGAAGGTTGTGACGGTTTTTGATCAAGATAAATAATTCTCCAATGGAGGATTTTACATCTTCACAAGGTTAAAATATCTTAATGTACAAATACTCCATTTTCTGATTCACCTGTATGCTGTGTTTGTGTATTTATATCATCCATACAAATAAAAAACAAGTCATGATTTTATATTACTTGAACTGCCTTTAACATTAAAACTTTAACAGAAATCACCGATAAACTTACAAAATGGGTGAGGGAAAGGGAGAACAAACAAATCAAACTGACCCTATAAATCAAACAAAGATTTACACTTAACATAGGTGTCTCTACCAATTAGGACTTGAAATTCAAATAGTGTTTCTCTGAACGGATTTGACACCACCCACAACTAAAAGTCTCTGAAATTCAGAACCGAGAAAAAAACAAATGATATCTAGATGGAGTAAATCCTTACTAAAAGCATATATAATAGCTATGGCTATGCGATTCTTAAATATACAATCCCAAAAATATTAATAATTGTACAAGTGGCAGCCATAAGCCAACTAGAGTCAAAGGTGGATACGTTATCTGATAGCTTGTGACCTTAATAAAAAAAAAATCACAAATTTGTAGCTGACAATTTCCACAAGTCCATCACCTTAATAAAAAAAAAATCACAAATTTGTAGCTGACAATTTCCACAAGTCCATCATAGACTCTGCCTTAAAAATATGAGTGAAGAAATACCCTAGGCACGGGACGATTCCTGGATAGCTCAGGGATTAGAGCATCAGCGTACTAAGCCAAAGGTCCTGGTTTTGATTCCAGTGTAAAGGTGTAATTTTAAAATTTTCAGGATATGATATTTAGATGGAGTAAATCCTTACTAATAGCGTATATAATAGCTTTGGCTATTTGATACTTAAATATTCTAAGAGGTGAATGGACATCATTTGAAGGATTAGTTCAACAATTTTGGCTGAGATTGTTTTCACCATTTCTCAGTTTGCAAGACATCGAGATTTGAGAGATTATGGTTGTTTGTTCCCCCTAGAGACGCGAGAGTATGAAGGTGCCTCTCATGGGGGCTGCACCCCACTGCGACAAGCTATCAACACCATGTGTTTGACAGTCCCTGGCCATCACTCACCCCGCTTCCAGCCCTCGATGCTCACGCTCACTTGCCAAACATATCATGTTGCCAGTGGGGTGAACCCGGCCTAGTGGGGAACCCTGCAACCAGAGCCCACCATTAACGCTTAGTTCCACTGGCACTAGCCTCATCCCGTAATATCAGCAGTGGTTAGAACATTGTGTTTGTTAAACAAGCACCTTAAACTTTAATAACTATATTGAATAAGGGTGTGCGGTCAACTCTTTCGATTCTAAGTGAATCCAAAAATAACTACATTACATTTTCTTGAAGCTAAACTGAAATTTGAATATTTTAAGAATTGTTTTAGGTTCTGAAAAGTTACACAGATTTTATACACTAAATATTATTTATAAAATATATTATTGAAAAAATGTTACACTCATTTTAGGCTAGCTGATGACGTAAGTAATTATGATATGCAATTCAATTATTGTAGATTTGTGTCCCATGAACATTTATTTTTCTAATTTACATTACAGCACAGTGGCACAAAGTGAACATCAATGTGTATTTTAATCATCAATATTTTTATTGGTGAAGCTTCTTAACCATCAAAGTATGAACCTTTTTCAAAGAGAAGCTGAAGTTTACAGAGCTTCGCACACCCCTAATACTGAACAGAATGAACAGTTTGAACTACTTTTAGAGTTGTTTTTATCATAATAATGTTTTAGAAGAGCAATTAAATATTACTATCTTAATAGACAAAATGATATAATCTTCTGGTATAACAAACACAAAGAAATATAAGCGTTTTGCAAAAATATATATAAAAAAAAAGGTACCTTTAAATAACCAAATAAATAAATAAATTTATTTTTGCATAAATAAGAACCTAATCATGCTTGTATAAAAATATTCAACCCCTGCAAAAATTGAATGAAAAAAGACAGGATATGAGTAATTAAAAAGAAACAATAAAGGAACATAGCTCAAAACTTTTAAGAGAGAGCTTGTTTTAAATTTATGACTCAACATATTATGTACACACAAATCCACTTAATATAAATAAGTTAGAAACAAAAGTACAATTTTTTCATCCAGAACATATATTCTGATTCAAATAATACTCCTTACAAATGTTAATATTATCACAGCTCTACAAAAACTACCACACCTCACATCCTGCCTTTCTTGTCAATGTATGGCAAGGTGGTCTGGAGTTGACCAAAGGCATGAGTATTCCATGCAAAAATAAATCAGTCTGATATGCGGTGACTTAATTTTTTTATTAAATAATGACAACATAATTAATAATCAGAGCAAATAATTATTTTACATGGACTAAAAAGGACAGTACACACAATTATTTGTATACAAAGAAGAAACACTTTTGAAACAAGCCTGTCTAGTTATAATATTCCCTCAATATTAGAGTAGGTTTTATTATTTAAGAGGAAACGTCAGCTAGTAGCTCTACACTTTAAAGTCTTTCCTCCAAACCAGCGACGCACAAGTAAAAACAGTCTGGCGATCTTGAGGTCAGAGTTATTTGTATTTTAAGGGAGAGGAAAAATTCACCTTCTTTTTTGTTCAGTAGGCATTGAAAAATCCTCCTGCAACAACCAGAAACGTGTGATGACGAAAATTCAACCAAAAATGTTTGGATCAAAATTACTGATGGGATGTTTTTTTATGTCAAAAGAAGCAAAAAAATTTATTAAGTCAGAATTATGATGTTTCAGTCCTAGTAACCTAAGCATGAAAACTCTGAAGAACTAATCAAAACACACAGTTTATGTTTAGTGAAACCTGCAAGATCTATTTTAAACGTTCATAGACATAATAAATGAGCCAAAGGGACAAAATAGTTTTGAAAATAATAGAAAATAGGAGAGATAAATCAAATAAGCCACTGAGGTGAAACAGGAGACCCATTATAATGTCAGTGAATAAATCTGATAAAATTATAGCCCAATTAAAAGTAAAAACCAAACTTTTTCACAAATGTGTGTTAAGTGTTTTTACTTTTAAGCTTATTGTACTTTATTTTATAGAAATTATGGAGTTTTACTACATGTACACAAACTTTTAACAGAATTTGTTGGACCTATGTGATTTTAATGTTAAATACAATCAAATTATCTCCTTTAGACAGCGATTTTAAAAATATTTAGCTCCATCCTCGACTATTTTAGACAAACAATATTTTAATAAGATGCCACACTATTTAATTTCTTTTATAATCTATTGGCATGTTTAAGAATAAAAAATGTATACACAAATTTAGAAGTTTAATTTTAATTTTATGGAATGTGAAGCAATCTTCAAAAGTGAGTTATTTTAGCTATCATTCATTCAAAGTATAGATGCAGTAAATGCATTTATGTTATACCATTTGATTTTTATTAAACACTTAATTAACGAGTGCCATTCAAAATTAAAAGTTGTGGTTTTTTTTTGTCACCTGTAACTATACTGTGACTTTTTAAAAAAAATGTTATTTCAGGGTGGCCAACCAAACTATATTTTTTAATTCCCTGACTTTTCCAGGTTTTACAAAGCCAATTTCCAACTTTTCCAGTCCCTATACTAAAAACGTTATTTTATTATAATATCCCAACTTCATGCAATAATATTTTTTGACTCATACACATTCTGAAATTGTGACATTCTATCTAAAGTGATGGGCTATTGGGTCTAAGCTAGATTTCATTAAGATCATATTGAGACATTAAAATAACAACCTGCACAAACATAATTTAAAAGCGAAAGTTGCGCGATAGAGGGATCAAAATATGACACAAAAATCCCATAATGATGTGAATTAGTATGCTCAATTGTGTTAAAGGAGATTGTGATGTGTATTAACGGGAAGGAAAAGGTTATTTTGACTATGGTTTTTTAGTGAATACGTGAAAATACCAGGAATTTAATGAAAATCCCTGGCTTTTTCGTCGTTGAACACCCTGTAATTGTTACTTCATACAGGACTAATTATACATTTTGAACAAATTAAATTAGTAGATATTTTGAGTTTCTAAATGTTGAAACTGTGATTGATTTTAAATACTTTTTTTTTGCTAACCATATATTCTTGATCTATCCGTCCGTCCCCTTAGCTCAGTCAGTAGCATGTCTGCCTACTGAGCTAAGGGTCCCCGGGATCGATTCCCGGTATGGCTGAAAATCTATCATTGGTGAAATATGGATTTAACCTTTCATATTGATAAATTAATGGCCGGGGACTGGATGTTGTAATTGTCCTAGACTTAAGTTAGATTATAAGGTATATGAAGCTATGGCAGGTCTACCATGCCTGCAGTGGAAAATATATGGCTTGAATAAAAACTGACCCAGGCCACAGACTGGAAATAGTAAAGGATATAAAATGATATAACTCTATAAGGAAAACCTCTTTTCGCTTTATGAGATAATTGTATTATATTTGGAAGAAGGTACAGGAAAGGTGGATAGAAACATATAAAAGGTGGACAAACACAATATGGCCTTTACAATGAAAAGAAGAACACAGTTCACACTTTACACTGCTGCCAATGGACACAGAGGTAATGGATGTCTCTTAAAGAAAATTGATCGTCACCGCCCAATATTGTGTTTGTCCACCTTTTATATGTTTCTATCCACCTTTCCTGTACCTTCTTCCAAATATAATACAATATAAAGGATATAAAGTAATTTCTTCTATTAATTTTATATAGCATGGCACCACTCAAATATGTCACATCTTACACTATAGAAGTCAATAAAATTAATGTGCACCAATGGCATATGGATTACGTGTGTTTTAAAGCCTGGCATAGTATGGTTTGTCGGTGGTGCAGGGGAGAAGAGTGGTGGGCGTTAAAAATATCAGAACTCATTAATTATTTTGTACTATTTACAAGGCACAGAATAAATTATAAGCCCCTATTATAATTTCATTTAAAATAAAAGTAGTCTTATCATACAGGAAATTGGACACTATTTTATGGCTGTGAAACAATTCATAGTTTTAGAACAAATATTTTTGAAAACTTTTCAAGTTATTTTCATGGTTAAATCAACCACTTTATCGTTTTTATTTAAGTTTTTCTGCCAAAGTCCTGAAAAAATTAAATAAACGTGTGAAATATTTTTCTGTAACAATGCAAATATTGTGAACACTCCCTAAGAGTGATTTTTTTAGAATAGTGTACAGTACTTTCACACAAAAAATAAAATATTAAAATGATATGTAAGAGGTGAAGGAAGCCTTAAATCATGGGAGTATGGTTAAAACAAGAATATTCAACCAAGTTTATAATATTGCTGTGTATAAACATAACAGGACTTCAAAGATAAAAATAAGAGATTTAATTGCTGAATAATTAACTTTTCAAAATGCCAAAGTTATTAGAAAAACAACCAATTTTACATAGGCCAGGAATGTTAACACAAGGACAAAAATTTTACAATTTCAACTAAGATAGTTTTATTGAACATTGTTAAAAGATTTGATTGAATACACCCACCCTATGAAAACTAAGTTTCTTTCATTAATACGCCCAACTAAAAATAAAATATAGTTTTTCTAAAATCAAAATCTCATACTGTGGGGGGCAAAATAATTTCTTTAACTAAGGAATAAAAAAATAACATCCATTCAAACATTACTATCATTATTATAATGCTTTAAGGAAAATCCCTTCACTTTTTGAGACACACATTTTTATATAAGGAGGAAGGTCTTTCTTCCTGTACCTCTTTCTAAATTTGAGAAAAGAAGTTATCTAAAGCTCCCAGTGTCACAAAGCTTTCCATCTAAAAGTTGGTGGATCGCAATGCAGTCACATGACACATGAAACAACATATGTGGAATTGTATCTACACATACAATTTTTTTTAGCGGTTTATTAATTAATTTTAAACCACTTTATGTTCATATTTTAGTGCAATAGAATTAAAGTACAAGGTCAAATGAAATAAACATCAGACAAAAACATGCCTACTCTCCTATGTAATTTTTAATGAGGGATAGACCAAAACTTCACATATGTGATAAGAAATAATTTGCCTATCATGCAATAAAATGCCCTTAATTAAATAAATGATAGATTATAAAAAAAAGCATAAAATTAATAAAGTAAAAACAGTAACACATTTTAACATGGGTACATCTTGCAATTTGTTCATATTTATTTATTTACGCCCAAATTTTGCTGACATGTCATTATTTTGTTGGTACATCACAGACAATGCTCATTTGCACATGATTTATTTTCATATCCTGCTTATTTCATTGTCTTAAGGGCAGATCATTTTATTACATTTATTTATTTGGAATTCAATTCAGCTTATGGCCAATTTATAGCATGCAAGATTCCCCATGGAGACAAAATTCATGGGGTGAATTTTAATAACGTTCACAATAATTCATCAAGATATTCAAACTAATCTGAATGTATAAAAAAAAGTAAGCCACAGTCTTGTCCACAAAAATAACAAAAACATTTATTAAATTAACTAAGTGTACCTAGTTACCTCTTACAATTTAGTTACTAAATCTCTCACAAAAAGCATTGTTGGACTCCAAAAATATTAGTCTATTGAGCTGTTACTATCCATGATATAAAAGCAAATGAATGCAATTACAAATAATAACATTAACGTAGTAGACATGTTTTTATATAAATAAGTGAGATGAAGGTTTATTTTGTGCATAATTTGATATTTAAAAGCCACTTCTATCATTATTTTGCGCTAAACATATGTAGCATACTGTGATTATGTTATTTAATAGCTCTAAGTTGTGTTGACTAGGTAATTGTGAAATAAAAGTGTCACAGAAGTTTTGAGCATCCATCTTTTTAACAGAAGGCAAGGATGATTTTAACTGTTGATAAATTCATATCATACTCAATGAACAATAAATACAAACGTGACATTGATAAATGATATTTTTATTTAAACTATTTGAGTATTTCCCCCTCCAAATAAATCCCAGGAAATAATTTTTCCCACCCGAGTTTAGGAAACATCCTATTTTCCGAGGTTCGGGATCCCGCTCTGGCCTAATTTTAAGACATTTTTTGTTAATTTAAATTCAACTTTAAGCATTTTGATTTCCATTATTTTTAACAATTTTAGATCATCAAAATCCAGTCTATGACTATAATATGTTACACTAAAAAAACTATGAAGAGATTTTTTCGAGGACTTTAGAGTGAAAACCGTTATAAGTATAATTCTCCTCCAAGCATTGGTAAGAACAAATTTATGGATAAAGCTATTAGGGCTTTGTGAGTACTTGGATTTCGAGCTTTGAGCCGAACTCGTCATTTAACATTTTAAAAAACATTCTAAATAGATTAAAGTAAGCTCGAGATCGAAAGTTTTGTGGGCTTGTCATTTTTCGAGCTTCAAATTGATGTGATTATGTAATAATCAATTTTTAAAATGCATTGGTAAGCATAGGCTATTTAATTGAGATTATATCGGCATTTCCACTTATTCGGTTACTTAACGAATTGTTAAAATTAATATAAATTTTCACATTAATAATGTAATAGAGCTTAAACTACTTTCGTACCAGTAAACTTATTCAATATTCTCGTCCATTTTGAATTATACTTGATTGAAGCCGTTTACTTGTGTTTCCATGACAAAGCAATGCCAATTAAAAATAACTTAATATATTACTAAATAATTGAATACCTAGTGATTATTTTTAATATTTTTACCTAGTCTCTTTATGAAATGATAATTTCTGTTGAGTTAAAATTTTAAAATCAATAATATTACAATGAATGTTCTCAAAGTTAAGATATTTAAAAACTGTATTAATTAATAATTTAACTACAAAATTAGCACTAGTTTAGTTACTATTTAGTTATAGAATTATGTTAATCTGTTTAAAAACCAGTATTGATCATAATTATTACAATAAATATTTTACAATAAAATAAAAAGTGTTTACCATTTAATATTATTTGCTAGAAATATCATTTTAACTATCTTGGAGGAATGGAATTGGAACAGAAAACGATGCACAATTATACTAAGGAATAATAAATAACAATATATGAAACACTTTAAAATTTCTGAATGTTGATTCTTATGTTTTCTTGTAGGGTAAATTAAGTTACAAAAGCATATCAAGCGGATATATTAGCTTATTAAAACGTAAAATTTATCAACTTTTTAAAAAAATACAAAAGTAAAGAAACACTGTACAACAATGTAAGAAAGTGATAGTGAAGGAAGCTCACCTGAATGGATAGTTAGGTTTTTGTAATTTGGCAAATACCACATCAAGAAATTTAATTTTCAACATGAAAACAATGGTGACAGAACTATACCAGGGCTGCCGATTATACAAATAGTATTAGTTTTTACTTATTTTATAGGTATAAAATGGATCACAGGAAGATGAGTGTTTTCAGGAACTTACCATTAAAAATCATGATTTCTACTTTTAAACATTATGATACCTAAATTTTGATAGATTGATTCTTTGTTTACAGCTTTTAAAAGCTTTCATGCTAGGTCCAAGCACCTTGATACCAAGCACCAAAAACTTTGCTAGAGGTGGTCATGTTTGGCAAAATTCTTAATTTTTATTCCCTTCTCCATATTTGGTAGTAGTTTAGTCATCTATGATGAGATGTTTTGGTGTTATTATTATCTGGTCTAAACCTAAGTTGATAATCAATTATTTCGATATGGCTATTCGTAAGACTGCAAGGTAATAATATTGATATATCGAGTTTGATATTACTAAATATGAAATGTTTTTATTGTATTTATAATTGATTTTTCTCTGAATATGTTAATAAATAGTTAAATACACAGTATGAAATAAAAAATAAAAGTTTTATCTTAGTTTTTTTTTTACGAACACTAGTTCGACTTGTATTTATGTAAATAATAATAATAATATCGCTTTCAGCTTATAATATTGCTTTTTGAGAAAAATAACACCACTCTTCCCCCAAAAATAACCTCACCTTTTGCATGTTTACTTATTAAACTTTTATATTTCCCACTTCTTCAAACTTCCACAGTTGCACATTGTTTTGAATTTTTGGAAATATTAATCTTTCATATAAAGATACATTGATTAAAAGGAATGTTTCCTTTCGGAATGGCTTCCATCACTATCACTTACGTTACATTAGTGTAGTGTTTCTACATTGTCTTAATAAACATTTCCAAGCCATCAGGCAATTATTCGTCATATTAACTAATTTTTTATAGTTGTTAGTGTAATTTTAATGCCCTTAAAGATATGATTGTTGAAACAATTTTAATTATTTTGTCTAATATATTTTTAATTGAAAATTCTTATTTTTGAATTGTGTTTTTTTTTAAAAGTGTTATTTCTAATTTAAAAACATAAATTTCCATTTCTAAACTTTTCTCTCTCTAAAAAGTATTTACTATTAATAATTCAACCACATTGTGTTGTTTAAATACGTTTTTCAAATCTTGAATTTTTAAAATGTGATATTTATATTTTATGTTTGTTTTGATTGGTGATGTATTAAATTTAGGCCTATTATTTTACTTTTAAAATAAACAAATATGTACTCTTTAACATTTTTAAATTATAAATATAATCAAACCTGACTCGAATTTGGGACTTTTTGAAATACTGGGTTTGAGTTCGACTCTAATGAAAAAACCAAGCTTGCAGATCCTTAAAAACTATCCACTAAGTAATGTTGCACCAACCATTATGAGAATGTATGGCCAGAAAAATTTTCTCGTCTTAAAACGAAAAGTGTTGCCTCCAGTCTACTGCAAGATCTAAACCCTGCTGTGGTAACCATCACAGTTAAACTTACGTGGTATGTATCCCCCACGGCGTGTCATGCCGCGAGGAGGCATGAAGCCAGCTCGCGTGGGACCCATGCCTCGGAATGGACGGCCGCGCATCACGCCACGACCACGAGGGATTCCCCGTATGATTCCTCGACCTCGTGGCACACCTCGCATCATCCCGCCGTCCTCTCGATTGTCATGCTGAGAAAAAAGAAAACTTTTTTTTTGTTATTTTGTCGAGGAAAGAATGAAATCCACATCTTAGATGACGACTTGATGTTATGGGTGGAGAAGTAAGAGGGAGTACTCAAATAACCACAAGAATGGGATGAAATTTAGCATGGCAAAGTGTGAAGTGATGCTAATGACAAGGAAGAAGGTTAAGACTTAATAAAGCTTTAAGGTTGGACGGAGTAGAGCTGAGAAAAGTACAAAACGTAAAATATCTTGGAAGTGTGATTGAGAAAAAAGGTGGAAGTAGAGGATTTAATGAGAAGAAATGAAGGAGAGCTGTTATATAGGTGCATAAAGAGACTTAGTCTGGAGAGGGAATGTCCCCTTGAAATATAAGGAAGTACTGTGCAGGGTATACTTTGTGCCCATTCTCACATATGAAGTAAAAACAAGGACAATGAATGTACATAAGAGAGAGTGGAGGCCACAGGTATACAGTTTGTGAGGAGCATGTTAGCTGCCACGAGGAGAAACAAGATTAGGGATGAAGTTTTCCGGGAAAGAGTAAGGATACAGGGAGTACATGAAATAAGAAGAGGAAGCAAGATTGAGATGGTATGGGCATGTAAGGGGGATGGAAAAAGAGAGGATGCCGAAGAAAAAGTTGGAAATGGAGTAGGTAGGAAAAAGACCGCAAGAGAAACCAAGAAAGAGACGGGAGGAGCAGATAACAGGAAGTGTTTAAAGTAGAGATGGGCCACTCGAATCTTCAAATCCACTGAATCCTGACAAGTATTCGAGATTCGAGGATTCGATGATCGAATCTTTCACTTCATAAACAAAGCATAATATGTTGAATTCAAAAATTACTTAGTTAGGCCTACTTGAAAAGCACAAATTAATCCGTAATATTTATTTTGTCGGACAAAAGAGATAAACATTAATAAAATCTTCTTTAAAAAAATAAAAAATAATTAATTGTGGAAAATCTTACGTGCCTTGTACCCTACCCTCACCCTCTATGGGAAACTTGAACTCGGCCGTTTCGGCACATGCTCACTTATAAACTTTCACCTAATGAACAATCTTGTAAATATTTTAATAAACACATTAAAACTCTTCAAAAACTGAAAATCAAAACTATAATTACAAATAAACTCGAAATAAATTAAACAAATCATGGCTTTTTTATTAACAGAAATAATAACTCATTACGTATGATACAGAGTCAGCCACCATTACACACGATGCAAAGTCGGCCGCCATGACGTATATGTTTACTCACCCGAGTGATGATTAAAATAAAGATACTGTTAATTCCTACTACCCAACTGGTTTTAATTATCTACAACTATGTAAAGAGCCCAAATTTATTGCATATGATCCTTAAGTTAGATATTTTGTTGGGTTTCATGAAAAATAAATATTTTCAACATTCAGACAGCGATAAAACTGTTTATTTATCCCTATCGACCTACGTATCGTATACGATTGTTTGTTTAAAATCGATTCAGGTAATCTGAACACTTAGCAAGCGCTCTCGAGTTTTAAGAATCAAATAACAACTTGCTAATCCATTATTTATTTTTTAATCGATTTTAACTTAGTTTTTATTATTTAAAAAAAATATATTATTGAAGTAATTGTAAAAGATATTCAAACGTAGCCCTGCCTTATAAAATGAGAATGAACATATTGTAGTTGAAAATATGTTCGTGTTTTAAATAGAATGTATTCTCAAAAATCGAATATATTTGTTTTCTACGCGAAAATTGATAATGGATGTAAAAGAAAATAATAATAAAACATACTTAAGCATTATTGAGTTCACTATTTCCAATGTATGTTTAATTGTTAAGCATGTTGTTTTAGTCTTTATTAAAAATATTCATTTGTATTTTTATTTTTGCTATCTTAATACAATAAAATATCCTTTAATGATGATTAAAGTTGATCAAAGGATATATAGGCCTAATCCGTTTATTTCACATGTTTTTTAGAAACTTAACCCATTCTAACAACACTTTTAAAAATAACTAAAAGACACTCAAATTTTGATTGATTTGATTTT
>CABEEJ010000511.1:102393-167501 GCA_901482245.1 Timema douglasi
GGGTGCTGAGAAAAGTAATATTTGATACGAAGGTTTCTTGCAAATGTAAGAGTATCTGCCACAAGGCCAAAGTGGTCAAAGTTTTGGGAAGGAGAGAATGTAAGGCCTTTTGACAGGATGTTGTCTTCATGTTCGGATAGCTTGTATTGAGATAAGTTGAGAACTGTGTTGGTCGGTATCTTCTTTTTTGTTGTTGGTTGTTTAGCGGGTCTAAATTTGCAGGGTAAAGTCGGCATAGTATCTATGGGAGTGGGAATTTTCATTATTGAGGCCAGGCTGGGCTTTTCCCCCATTAAAGGGACTTTTTGATCTGTTGAGTAGGCCTAGATGATATTATTTTGTCTTGCTGTTGGATAAACCCTTGTTCTTTAAATCTAGACATACACATTCTTTAAAAAAATTTCCTTTTCACCCTTGTGTTTATTGCTTTCCTCCCTTAAGAAGTTGGTTTGTGTGTTTCACACTCCCTTCTGAAAAGGTGAGATAGAATGAATCCTAGGTCGGGGGCGATTGTGCGGTAATGATCCATTTTCTTCAAGAGGCGGCCATTACCTTTTTGTCGAATGACAGCAATGTAATGTATGAACATGTTCTTTTAATTGAAAAGCCATATTGTTTTTGTTCCTTTTATGTTTCTATCAACCTTTCCTGTACTTTCTTCAAAATATAATACAACTACCCCATAAAGTGAAACAAGATTTTCTTTATGTAGGACTGCAAAAGACTTGTGCTTAACTCACCTCAAAGTATGCTCGTCCTTTAGGCACATATTCTGGGTTGGCGTCCCAGGCCTTGTAGTGGAATCTGTTGTCTGGCCGTGGTGGCACTGAGAAATCTGGTGGCGGCTTCTGATGGAAGCGTTCAGGAGGCTCTTCACGGCGAACACTGGGTCCAGGGACTGGATGGTGGTGTATCGGGCGAGCCCCGTTATCCCGTGGTTTTCCTCGTTCCATATCCACACGGCTACTTATGTAGCCATCAGGTGGTGCTACTCTGCGGCGGTCACTGCCTGGTGGGCTGGGTTGCATCATCGGCCGGTGGTCACGATCTTCCAGTGACCGATGCTCGCGATCATCGTGGCGGTCTGCACGCTTTTCAGTGATGCGCATCCGTAAGTCACTACCAGGCCTATAACCAGAAAATATTTCCCTGGAGTTGATTTTTATGAAATTATTTTGTTTACAAGAATGTTTGCAGTTCCATAATGTCTAATAAGAATCTAGCTGATCAATAACTAAGTAAAAGCTAGTCTTATTCCTCTAGAAAAATGTTAAAGAAATTCATAAAATGATGATTGTTGTTAAACTAAAAAGATGAACGCATTCAAACTCTTTAAAAGACATATTGTCTTTTGCGTGCAATAAGCTTATAGAGGCATATATATATGAAACAGTGTAAGGTTTAATTTGGACAAGGCAACAGATCTGTGGAAAGATAGAAGCTCAACAAGTCCATATTGTACAGGGTGTTTTGCTTGCTCTAGGCCCCTGAGTTTCTCTCATAATTTTCAAACTCGTGGATGTAATTGGTGTATGAGAAGTACTCAGGGACTGAGTGCGAGTGAAAAACCTTCTATTTTGAGCACAATAAGCCAATACTGCCATTTTAACAAAATAGGCATATTATGAAATGTTTATATAGTAAGCCCATATTTTAATTTAGCTCGAACTGACATTTGGGAGCAACAGTAGTTATAATCCAAACGGTGAGTCACTCTACCTGTCCTCTCCACGGTACTCGCGAGATCTCTCATAGCTTCGAGATCGCTCATGACTTAAGTATTTAGGCTCTTCTCTACGCCGAGACTCTAGTTCATGTCTCAGGTCATCCCCCCCGCTGCGCCGGCTGCAGGGACAGATATACCAACAGGATCTTAACAAGCTCAGGAATCCATAATGGCTATTAATTCAATTCTTAGTCAGTTTGTGTTGGCCACAGATAGTTTAATCAATATAATCCATTTTACAACTAGGGACTAAAACAATGACCCTGAACTCAATTACAATAACCAGGTCCCAAGTGTCCACCTACTGATGTGTCTCAAGTTAGGTACTTGATGATGGTTGAAAAAATTTCTCTAAAAGCAGGGGATAGCCAGTTTTCTATCAATAAGTCTGGGATTTTATTGTTTATCTTAATGTCCAGTTTATATAAACTGTGATTGTAAAGGCAATTGATAAAGGAGAGATGATGAGAACATCCTCAACACAAACAAAGCTTTGGTGTTTTATAATATGATAGAAGTACACTGATTATCATTAGAGACAGTCAGTCGCGTTTTTATTGAATTCCTAATCACTTTTATATGGTCTTTTCACTAAGCTACACAAACTATTTAGACTCAATAAATATTTGAACACGTGCATCTCTTATCACCTCTCAAAGTGCTCATCCCTAATTTTCTCCCGGGGCTCATAGCCCCTCTCATAGTCACGGGAACGGGAGTATTCTCTGGATGAGTGTTCGTGCTCACGGCTGTGAGGGCGGTAAGAGTCGCGAGATCTGTGTGGGGCATCTGCGTATCGAGGAGGACTGTAGCGGGAACCTGTTTAACATTCAGACAACATAGGGTTATAAGGACATAGCTTTATAATTTGATCACATGGGATATTTCCCTAACACATTGGTCATTGCCAGGGTGTTTCTGAAAAAATGCCAAGCCCCCCCCCCNCCCACTTTAATAGTAAGTACACACATACAAACAGCAGTTTCGAATAAAATTTGTAGTACATTAGTTAAAAAAAATTGTGTAGTTTATTTATTGTCTTTATAACCTATTCGGATTATATGCATATACATTAATCATGCTAAAGTGGGGATGAGGACACTGACAAGCACAGAACAGTTCAATACAATGGAGGCTAGCTCAATTTGAAACTTGCTAGTATACTACAATGCAGACTGCTGGTACATTACAAAGTTTAGAGGAAATGTACCCACATTTGTAGAGAAATAGTGAAATATTTGTGAAAACCACCCTTAGTATACCCAGCCAAGATTCATATTCTGACCTGCCCCTAAGCAGTGTGAATTTAATTTTAGTGGAATAACACTTCCCAGCCAAGACTCCCCAAATTATATTAGTCATCTTTATTAATCCTATGAATTTTATATAGTTAGACACACTGAAATTTTGTGAGACATACATTTTTATGAACTTTTACTCAGTAGGATAGAATTACTATAATATTTAAAAACCATTGTATCATTTTTAAGTATTACTTATTACTTTTAAGTATACTTGTGAGATAAAATGAAATTAAATATTTTCATGAATTTAGCATTTTGCCATTTAGATAAAAATTACACCTAACAAAATGGTTAATGTTTACCTTAATCCTGAAAAATAAAGAGTAACAACTGTGCTAATACAAAATAATTTCTAAATATGTATAATTCCCTAAGCCATATTGTCTACAAAGACAAATATTTAAAGGAGAAGAAGAAAATGACACCACAGTTAATCTAGATTTAGATCTTTTTATCTTCATGCCTTTGGTCTTCTATCTAATGTCATTATCAAGTAACGTTATTTTCGGTGTGGTGTTTAAGTGGTTTTAAGTTAATATTTATGAAATATAATTCGAATATTCAAAATATGGTTTTATATATTTGATAAGGCTATATATATATATATATATATATATATATATATGTGTGTGTGTGTGTGGATTGTGAAACACCCGCATTGTCTGGTTTAGAAATTTGGAAATAGTGCTTTAGATGTATTTTGGTGATTGACATGTATGTGTGTGATAAAAATGTATAAGCTTTGTGACCTGGTAAAAATAATTCAGTAGAAGCTAGGTTGTTGTCTACAGTGTATGCATATAATATAGGGTCAATATTGTGTGTAAGGAATATAATTTAAAAAGTCTATTAATCAGTTTGTGATATGTAGGCCTTCATTATAAAAAGTGTAACTAAATAGTAATAATATATTATACAAAGCATTTTTTTAAATTGATGTTATTTAAATACTTGTGTTTATAGTAGGCCAGGAATACTAAAAAACATAAAACCTTTTTAATTTTTTTCTATTCATTATATTAAAGCTGATTTTTTTATAGGTTTTGGCCCCCCCCCCCCAACCCTTTCTCCATTTATTTTATCCCCTACATTTTATATCAAAATACAAGTTTATTTTATAGAATACAATAACATTATTTACCACAAATTAGTATCTAACCTTTTATTTAGCAATATTTTTTATTGAAATACAACTCTTTATTTAACAAAATCCAATCTTTTATTTATCACAAATCAGGGTCTCTATATATAGGTATGTGCAAGGCTCAAAAATACCAAGGGGGAAGTTTTCCAGTCTCAATATTTTTCATTTTCTCGTCCTGAATTGAAAAAGTGTTTTTCACAAAGGTTTTGAAATTAATATGGCTGAGAGCAACTTAATCAAATCAATTTTAATGCCTTCTTGTATGGGCTCATTAAGTTGACAGTGCAAGTGCCTACACACATCACATATCAAATAAAGTTTTTTGTGTTTGGACATAAAATCAATCAATTCTTTATGAAAAGTTATATTTAGCCGATAAAAAAATTCGCCTATTTTAGATTTTTCAATTTAGTATCCTCTACCTAAGGGTGGGATTTGTAAAAAATCTTTCAAGAATACTACTTACAAAACAATTTACTCTTATTATTGTTGTGAGTTTCTGTGCCTCTAATAATATTTTCAGATGGAATGTCACATTTCCTCACCCGTGTATTTTGCCCCAAATTATAGTTAATAATAATATTAATAATATTTAGCACCACGTCTTACTACCCGTTCGGGTAATACACTTTAAGTACTAATTACTCTAATGGATTAGGAATTGGGAAGGTTGAATTAGAGGAAGTGAGCTTGCATTTGTGTGGAGGGAGAGTGGAAAACCATTTAGGAAAAACCACCCCCCAGTTCACCCAACCGAGATTCGAACCTCGATCTCCCCGTCAAATTATAATTCTTTAGGTTTATTTGATAATAAAATAATTTAAAAAAACTATTTTATTCTAATAGACTAAAGACAAAATTTGCTCATTTATACCCTGGAAAGCAATAGAAAGGTCATATCTCCATCTTGTCTGTTATCTCAAAATATTCCCTAAATGGTTATATCTTTTTTTTTATGTTTGCTTTAGAGTTTTGTGAAATACAATGTTAATATTAAATATCTAGTACTAAGAAAAATTTTCACTGAATTAGAAAAATCTACAAATTTACAACAGCAGTTAAAATTCATAGATTGCCTTAAATTGGCATGAAAATACAACAAAAAAGATTTGACCAGGGTTGCCACTATTTTCTTATTACCAAATTCCCTGTGTTTTCCAGGTTTTCCAGAGGAAATTTTCATTTTTCCAGACACCTAATAGATATTATAAATATAATTATGAAGGCATTTAATTTTGTTTTAAAGAAAATTTAAAAATGAAGAGTGGTAATTGTCATTGGAAGCATGTTTTATTGTGCAAGAGAAACACATATTTAAGAATTATTTGGAAAAAGGATGAGAAATTAATGAAATATTTTCTAGAAGGAAAAATTAGTTATATTTTCTGTCTACCCTAAATGGAATGAAAAAAAAAAAATACCAAAAATACAATTTTGAGTTTAAATGTGGTTTCTATTTTTTTTATAAGAATGTATTACTTTGTTTAGAAAACATGTTAACCAATCTTAATTATTGCATATGTACTAAGGAGTAAACTTTATCAAGATAAGTTTTATAACATTAGCTAAAAGAATAAAAACTTCAGCAGCTGTCAAGATACACAAACGTTAAACATAGAATAAACACGATATAATATAGTTAGTTATCTCACTTATATACAGGAACCATTATGTTTTTAAGAACTAATAGTTAAGTAAGAAGACAAGATTATTTTATCAAATTAACAAATATGAAAACATTTATAGTTTCTTTTATTAAAGTATGCTTAGGAATTCACAAAAAAAAAATAATCTTAAAGTTGGAGGTACTATTTATGTATGACTGATTATGTGTGAGTATGTACTAAATGTAGTCCATTTCACAGGGGGTGGGTGAGGTAGGGTAGCTATGAGCAGACACAAACACAATCGGTCATTTTTACAATATACTAGCAGGCTGGAGGCAATATTTTCATAAACTTTTCACTTTACAGTATACTCCATTTTGTTATCCTGGCCACGGCAGCAACCAGCTAAATCCACCTTTGCTAAATCGGGAGATGACTGTAGTAAAAATGTTAACACCCATAAAGATACAAACAGACAATATTGATACCTTGGCAATTTAAAAAAATTATAAATAGCAAAATTGTAAAATAGGTAGGGTACAGTCTTAAAACATCACGCTACAAAAACAATAATCTGGGATACTTACCTCTTTCAAAAGGAGTAATCTTTTTTAAACAAGACAAATAAGTTTAACACACCAAATTCCAAAGAATAAATTCATTCGACTGGCAGGAGAAACACGTGCCAGCAGCATGGGCTTGATGAAGTTGGGGGATGGGGGTGGAGGAAACGAGACGTTTGTGTTATTGGCGGGGGTGAGTGGAGGAAGCCGAAAAGGCGCGGCATTTGCCGAACGAAAACAAGTCGTCTCAGTTGCACTCAGGACTTATCTCAAGCTGATGAGGTGCTGGTAAGCATAGTCATAATATGAGACGTGTTCCAATCAGACTGCTCAATTCTCCAGTTACAAATTTTAGTCTATATTATTCCTACTAGTTTAAGCTTGCAAGCACTGTATTGCCCAATTTCACTAACAAATTCCAGTAAATTCTAGCTTTTTGGTGAAATTCCCTGTGTTTTCCCGGTTTTTTCCAGACACAAACAAATTCCCTGTCTTTTCCCGGTTTTCCCTGTTTTCCAGGTGCGTGGCAACCCTGTTTGACAGACTTCTTAAACGAAGAAGGACTGACCTGAGCCCGGGTCCCCTACTATGGCGACTACGCGGCGATGTTCGCCCATGGGTCCATGGCGGTCATAGGGTGGCGGCGAGCCATACTTGCTGCGGCTGCTCTGTGCCTCCATGATCTCCTCACGTTCAAAAATGGGTCGGGAGCCCTCCCCTGTTACCCAGCACACAACAACCCCCTCATATCACAAAAAACACTTGGTGCAATCAAAGGTAAAAAATATCAGACCCCCACAAGCATTTAAAAATAATATTTCTCATAAACTTTCACAAGATGTATCTACACGTGACATCTTCACACAAATACCGCCAGAAAGTATAAAACACATTTTGGGTAACTCATACAGAAATATAATGAGTAACGAAGCAATTAAAACACCAAGCAATAGAAGTGAGAAAAAAAGAGACTAAATTCTTTAAGGAGAGTTGGTTATATCAATAATAAAATAATAAAAAAGAGTTATCAACCAATTTTTTTTAGCTACATTTAAATTGCAGCAAAAACACATGCAAGTTAAAACACAAAAAAGTAGCCAGAAGCCATTAAAAGAAAGACAAAGAGCAGGAAACACAATCCAATATAGCTGATGAAGCATATGATCACCACCTCCGAAATTAGTATTTAGTGATAAAGTGGTAAATGAAAGTCAGTGCAAGGTGTTGCTAACTAATACCAATTAAGTAGCTGTAAGAGAATACACGCCTGATTTGACTGCTTACTTTCAGAGGGTTTCCAGTCAAACTATACTTATATTTTAAAATTACCTAATTTTTCTAGGTTTTTCAGAAACAATGTTTTTCCATCCACTTTATATGAATACTAAACATTTTACCAACAGTTTTATTAAGATTACAACTTAGTATAGTACATTTTTTAAAGCACATTCGCATTCCGAAATTGTGTTTCACTATGAAGGGGTTAGAAGATTTCAGCCTATTGCCTTAGGCTATTTGGTTGTGTGATCTAAATTAGATTTAAATAATATCACATGCAGCCATTAAAGGATCACCTTACATTAGAACAATTTAAAACTGGTGTAACATTTTTTTTTTAAGTTTTTTTCTTTATATTATTTAGTGTAATTGAATTCTCACTTTTTTTTAATGAATACATAAATATCCCAGAAATTTGATAAAATTCACAGACTTTTCCCTGGCCAAATTCCCTGTTTTTTAGGTCGCTGGACATCTTTTGAATACTAGGGATCAAGAGATAAAGCTTATATAGAACTGATCTTAAAGGCTATTTGAGAATGTAGGACATGAAACTTTAAAATGAACAAACCTTTTAAACCACGTTATTTTAAAAATACAAGCCAAAATAAGTTTATTAAATTCAAATTTAATTTTAACAGTATTTGTTTCGAGTATCATTTGGGTATTTTTAAGAGTACCAGATTTTCTAATTCTTTTTTGTCCAAGCAGTTGTTAGTTGCAAAAGGCCTAAATTAAAACCTTAACTTGAAGTAACATCCTTTCGACAATAACCAAACACAAGAGAAGGAAGGATAATTCAAATGCTACAAAATAAAATAAAAACAAAAGTACAAATATATTTATAAAAAGTGGCCACTACATTGTTAATAACAAATAGGTGTGTTTGGAATATTTGTGTAACATCCTCAAGACTTTTTTTGAGATATTTTAGAATCATCAATAAACGGTGGCAGCAAAAATTGTACTATAAAATTACCTGACTTTCAAAAGTTTTCCAGACAACATTTAAACATTCCCACCTTAATTTTTTATTTGGCGGGTGGCAATTTTTACCATCTATTAAGTTGATCACACAATTTTAAAACAATTCTAGCAGATACTAAACATCAACATTATTGTAAGTTCTTTTTTCAACATTTAATGTATGTAGACAATGGTTTTTGTTAATATTGAGAAACAAGATCTCTCATTTTTGCTTAAAAGTTTAGGTGCAATATTAGTGAAATATTTAAATTCCCTGAATTTTCCTTATATTTTATTAAATAAGTTTTCATTGCCTGTAACCACAATGTCAATGGCATATTAGGAAAGTCCTGCAGTTTTTTTATTACCTAAATTATCAATTTGAGACTTGATTACAACTTTTGAAAAACCTTCCAAAGGATTTCTAAGCATTGGCCAACATATCTAAATACTGGAACATAAAGTTACTGGTTTAAAAAAATCATAAGGTTAGCAATTCAAGGAGCTAATACAAACCAATATTAGCAAAGCAAAAAATTGTTTTTATAACCATATAGAAATAATGTATAACCAAGATAAAGCATATATTAAAAACCATTCCTATGGAGCATGCACAAGCACTAAAATAAAGCAAAAGATTATCATTACCACATTTTTCCTCCCTTAAAAAAGTTGTTACACTCTGTAAAATGTGATGTGATTTAAAGACATACAAGTACCCATCCTCCCCCTTCCCACAAAATTGTGCAAGTGTATTCTAAGTGGCTGGAGAATCCCTGAACAGAGAGACAAACAAGTTCTACTTACTAGTTGCGCTAGTGAAGGATCCATTCAAGGTATTTCATATTGAGCGAGGCGTCATCTTTCTGTTGCTTCAAGTCACACACTTACCAAATTAAACTCAAACTCTTCACTGAAACATTGCAACAACAACCGTAACCAGACAAGCTGGCACATTTCAAAATTATGCTTATATATACATTTATTAAAAACAGGTGGGGTAACAAAACACAATGTCAGAAGCACAAAACTAAAACACAAAACTTACCAGTGAACATGATCCAAATAAAAGATGCCCATCAAAAGGTTTGTCCCTCTGTAAATATTTGGGAATTTGAGAGGCATACACTACATCAATTAAAAAGAACCAGATTTTTACCAGGCACAAATATACTTACATGAGTAAATGTAAATGTAAATGTAAATGTAAACGTATAAAGAAATTAAACCTGAGATATAAACAAAAATTCCTGACCAGTGGGAGCACAATTTAATGTAGGTGACAATTTAAGAAACTTCAAATACGAGTTTGTTTTTACTTCAATGTAATGAACTATGAGCCAAAACAAGTTTTAACAGCTAGAATGCAGATTTATTATTCCATTATTAATCTTCTGCACAGACATATTTAAGGTGGAAAAAAAACCCACAACAACCAATGTATACTTATTCTATGGGATTAGGGATTTGAAAGATCACTTCCACATTCACAAAAGTATGCCACACCTCTATTTTTCAGGTCCATTCTAATGTTATCCTCCCACCTGCATCTAGGTATTCCCATTGGGTTTGCTAGTCAATACTTTGAACACGGTTCTAAATTCTTCTATTTACACTGCATGTCTTGCTCACCGTAATCTCAGATTTGATTATCTTAACAGTCTTGTGACGAGTACAGGGTATGTAACTATTTATTATTAACATTCACTACTCAATATAAATGCAGTATTTATACTGCTTTTAATATTTTATTATGTGCTTGACTAGCCTTGATGTTATAAATACACTAGCGTAGTGCCAGTTTAAAAATCAAAAGCTTAATTTCTGGTTGTGTAAAGTGGCCAATTAGCATTTGTTGGACAATGATTGTGAATGGGAATAATGGAAGGCTCATTTCAACCAAGACTCTATAGAAGATCAAATAGTTATGCCAAGGAAAGTGTGAAATTGTTTCNTGTGAATTTTCGGTCACCAAGTATCCCTGCACAAGTTTAGTTTAGGGCTACTTGCCCGTGAAAATTTAGCTTCCTGGATCTTCTGGCCTTTGAGATCTTTAATACTTTTTTCCTAAAGGCTTACTGGGCTTAAGAGAATCTCAACTTTGTTTTTATGGACACACTAAGCCCTTTAATTTTGGTGACTCTTTGGGAATTTTCTGTTACCAAATAGTCTTGCAACTTTTTTGGCTAGGGGCTACCTGTCTGCAAAATTCCAGGTTTATATTTTCTGAGCTTAAGAGATTTTTTCGACTTTGGTTTTTGGAAACCTTAGTTTGGGGGCACAACTTTTTGGGTGTGGGGTTAATTGTCTGCAAAATTTAGACTCCCTAGGTCTTCTGGGTTTGATATTTTTTCGGCTGGACAGAGGAGCTGTTAATTATTAAGTGGAGATGGTGTAAAACAGTATATGATTATCATAACTTCTTCATGATGTTGCGAATATTTTTGATTAAATGAATTTGGACAAAATGTTTTACAATTCCTGCAGTAAAACAGCAAACCAAATGTCTGAACAAGGATCATTTTGGTAGTTGATACAGAATCACTTATCACTGCAAGACAAGTTTTGATCTATTAAAAATGTTCTTTCTTTATAATTTCTTTACATTAACAGAAATGGCATATAATACATTAATTACAATATGCAATAATAAATTTTACCCACACCAGGGAAAATCAAGACTAAATTTCAAAACCATTTGGTTAGGTTAACTGGTTTCCCACTCTCCCTTAACCAAAAGTGTGTCCTTTGGATTCTATTGTTAAATCCCTATTCCCACTAGGATAAAAAAAAAGTGTACAATCCAAATGGGTAGCAAATTGAAATTAAAAAAATATTATTATAATAACTACAATGTAGAATGATAATTAATTTGGCACATTTTGCTACTAAATCTTCCCATGGGGATGAGCGCTCAAAATAGTATGCCAGTTCTTGCTTAAGAGTATTTGCAGAATGTCTAGTTTTAATTAGTTCAGCAGGATCTAAATTCACATGGTGTTTCAAGCTAAAAATATCAATTTGTAAATATAATCTTTTTATCTACCTTAAAGCACATATTAGTAGCATATGTATGACTATTGATATAAAAAATACTTATTCACTCAAAAGAAGATGTATGAGTTTAGTGCCATTAAGATGCCAGCAATGAAAAATATATATTATTTTATCATCATGTATAACTACCTGTTCAGAATATTTGTATATGATAATAAATTACTCTAATAGGGTAGCAATATATCAATGGTTCTTAATGGGTGTGCCGCAAGACTTCTTGATATTGCTGGTAAGAATAATTTAACTCAATGTTAATTTTGGGGGGAGGGGGAATTAAGTTATTGATTGAGCAACTTGAGCTTGTCTTTTCTTACACAAAGGTGGTGGAATTGAAGACAGACACACAATCCCAATTCCTTATCAAGAACTCTCATATTTTTATGTTCGTTATTGCCAAAAGGCCCGTCTAACATAGGTAGGTGGTTGAAAAGTTAAGAGTATTAACTGCTTCTACTGCTAATTCTGGGTACTCTTTCTTCGCCAACATCCAAAACTTAAGCAGTGGTAGTTCACCGTATTTCAATTGAAGGGTTCGGTCATGCTGAGGTTCTGATAGTTGCTCTTCTTTCCCCAGAGGGAGGTCGGTGATGGATTCTGGGGGGACATAATAAGGATTGTGCACCCAGTCATAATTGGTGAGAGTGATGGAGGGAAAATAATGTGCCATATTGCCCTCAAGAACTAGGTGATTTAAAACCAATTCGGATGTCACGTCCCCATATGGATCTTCCTCGAAAGTCAAAGGTAAAATATGAAGATTTTTCTTTTCCGCTTTTAATTTCCATATTCTAGGTAGTAAAGTCTGAGTTTTCGATGCTAAACATACTTAATAGATCATTTTTTAGCTCAAAATAATCTTGCAAAGAAGGACTTTACCCTAAGACAACCAGTAGGTATCAGTATGAAGAACCAAAGTTTCATGACGAGATCTCGCTTCATAGCAAATTTGTTTGGGGAGTCCTGTCTTAAAATCTCTTGACTTAATGAAATTTACCATCTTAACGAGTGAGTCTAAAACGCTTTTAAGTTTTGTTGGAATAGTCTTCACCATCAGAGACTCACAATGTATGTGGTTTGAACCTACACATGGGAAATTTTGTTTGAGTCTTAGATAAATCCTGTAAATCTTCCAGTTACTGTTGGTGCACCGTTTGTGTAAACAAAAATACATTTTTCCAAGGACAGCTCGTTTAGTCTCAAGGTGCTGGATATGGAATTAAAACACTTATGATCTGGTTGACATTGTAGGCAATTCAGTACATTATAGGAATTGCTCATTAATCAAATCCTGAACAACAAATTTGATGTAACTCAATAATTGACATTTATTATTTATATCAGTTGACTCAAGTTATAGTGAAAATACACGACCATCACTTAACCTTGTGTACATGGCTCTAGATATCTTAAGACATGTCATCAATCCACCAGGGAATAGTATTGTTATCGCAAAGAAACCAAGAATATTTCTTTTTCAGTGCTGTTACCCAACATCAATTTCACTATTTCATTGCAGGCAGGTAATATTACATCCTCAGTGATAGTATGGGGCTTCATTTTTTTGGCTACTATTTCGGCAATTATATAAATGGCCATTTATGCCTTTTCAGAAATAGTTGCTCTTCACACCATTCCTTTTGCTTGCTTTACTTCCAATGACAACGAAAGACCAAAATAATTATCTTTTCCAGTGACATGACTATGTTTGGTACTCAAATGTATTTTCAATTTACTAGAGATCGTAGATTCGTTGCTTAGTTTTTCTTCAGACGACACATTCTGGTACAGGACGGTTTTCAGGCCCAATTAACATAAATCCAAAGTTTAGATAACTATATTGGTACTTAAGGACTGTTACATTAAATTTCACGCATCTCTGTACTGCTTTCACAACACTTGGAAACAGTTATTTCTTAATTGTGTTACTGTTACATTCTATCACTGATTAATCTTTTAGATTAAAAAATAAAATAAAATTAACACAATACTGAATGTAGCATGTGTCAATTAAACTAACAATCAAAACATGCAAGAACACGAACAAACATGTTCCGAACTGCAAACTTCACAAATGACTGCTGAAGGCAAACTATGAGTGCAAGACCGAGTGTTTCACAGTGTTGCCAACTAATGCGTTAGTGTGCTGTGGGGGCTCACTGTTAAGGATAGTGTGCCGTGAGCATAAAAAGAAAAGAAAAGAGAGAACCACAGTGTTAGATGATAGGTTTGTTAATTTTCTAACAAATATAGCAAAAAAGATTTATTTTGGAAAATGACAGTAAAAGTTACATACCACAGCAAGTTTGTGATAGACTTTTGCCCTCGCTTTTCCCACTCAATAAAAGCCAGCCTTGAACTAACAGGCTTTATTAGTCCTCCCATTCCTAAATTTCAACTAGTAGAGCTTGCCTGAGATGGCTGTCAGAGGCCTTTAAAAAAGGATCTAAACTGTTAACAGGAATCAAGAAAATAATCAAAAAAATGAAATGATCAAGAAAGTGAAGGCAGTGTTTTGGGGATTGGACAGAGGTCCAGTCACTTTAGTAATGAGTTATGGCTAATCAGAGCTCTTGTTGCCATTCAACATGTCTAGTCTACTGTAGAAGTTGGTACCATGTGATGTACAACTGAGTCCGACATCCAATGGAATGTGTGATGTGTAGTCTAGTTAAGTGATCAAGAAAAAAACAAGAGTCAAACTATAAACCAAACAAGGTATAAATCACAACCAAATACTTAAATACGTTTTAGTGACCATTTGTATGCAATTTATTGAGTTATTAATTTTGTTTAAATATTTTGCTGTTTGCCCCTGTATTATTTATGATGTTAATATCTAAATTAATATTAAGGATACTTTATAATGAATTACTTGACAAATTAAAACATACACATACCAATAAACAAAAATAGCTTAATTCACAACTCTGCATGGAGATTACAAAAAGTTAAAATTATGCTTTTCAATTAGTCAAATGCATAAAATCATTGGTTTTGAATACAAAATGTTAAATTTTCTTTAATATGATATATATGTTTGTAAATGTCATCAAGACTTAGGAAATGAACCAGAAGACATTGGTTTAACGTAGCAATACTCTTCTAAGCCATTCACATTCTTCTATCAATAAATTAGAAACCCAAAAGCGTTGATACTAGAAGAAAACTTGGAAGGAGTGGAACTGAAAATAATTGGATCATTCAAGATAATATGCTTATTTTATACATTTATGAAAAACATGCTTTAAAATTCAATTTGTTGTAAAACTTAACCAAAGAGAGCTTGTAATGTAGAATGCAATCAAAAAATGAAATTGGGGAACAGAATCTACTGAAACATATTCAATCTTAATAAAAGGAACCAACTTAGAATTTGCTCATTTTGATCAAAATTGTAAGGCAATCAAATATAGATTGTATGGTAAATAAATAAATAAAAACTATTCAAAGGTTTCTAAGACAAATAAATATTATGTTTGATACATCCGTTTGGCGCCATTTTTCCTTTGTATATCAAAATAGAGATTTGCTTAATGAAAATTATTTTCTGACAGTTAAAAAATTTACTAGATTCTCTGCTATCCATTCATTTGCCATGCGATGTTCTGTAGCATTCAATTTTGGAATTAAAAGTCATATAGAGAAATTTAATCAATGTTAGCTGTACTTTAATCATTTGAATTTTCTATCAAAAGTTCTTCAAGGCGTGAATAAGATAAAAAAAAATTAAATTGTTGTAAGGTGGTGAAAGGGGTAGCAATCGCAGTTAAGTTGGCATAACAGACTCGCTGCTTTGTGAAAAAACCTTCAAACCATTGTTCTTTTCAACCTATGCTGTTCAAGGCCATGCTAAAGAGTAATTTGACATATGACATACTTTGAACATGATGAATCAGACGTTTGCTTGATTACTGTATCAGTAAGCACTCCTGGCCAGAGTTCATTCTGTGAACATCTAATCTGTGTGTTTCTCTGTCAAAAGTTGCTATTAATGCAATTCAGTGTATATATTTTAAAGTGTTTATGTAGCTTAGTATATATTTTAAAGTGTTTAGAACACCAAGTGGTACAATGCCTATAAATTGTGTTAACCATCCAGACTCTTTTTTGCTACATTTGTGGTGAGGTAACATTTAAAAATAGCAAACGTAGTTTTAAACCGGTCATTAAGAAGTGCTATAAGCTTTATTTTGGTGCAATATTGGTGACCAAGATAAAAATTGGGTCATTTATTTTTGTTGTATCAGACTCCTCATGAGTTGGTCAAAGGGTTCTCAGCACATGAATTTTGGTGTTCTAACGATTTGACTGGAACCAAATGGTCACTCTACAGATTGTTACTTTTGTCTCAAACATTTCAGGCATAAATTCTAAATCAAAACACTGTGACATGATTTACAATCTGCCATGAGGCCTGTGTCTCATAGTGAAGAATTGCCGGTGCCAAAGCCTCCAGAAAATGCGATACTTAGTGATGATGATGGCCAAGAAGAAGAAATGAACCTAAAGCATGGTAATGATGATGATGATGTAAGGTTTGATCCCACATTTGAAGCTTCCTGTTCATATTCTGAACCACATTTACTTACTCAAGGAGATCTCAATGACCTTGTTCAAGATTTGAATCCATTTTAAATGCAAGTAGAACTATTAGGATCCAGATTGAAAGGCTGGAATCTCACCAAAAAGAAACAAAAGTATGTATCTTTAGAGATAAGCATAGTGAAGGTTAATGATTTATTTTTCCTTGAAGATAGGCTTGTTTTTTTGTAACGATGCTTATTCTGCTATGGAAACACTTGGTCACGAGTATAAAACAGAGGAGTAGCGTTTATTATTGATTCTTCTAAAGCTAGCTTGAAAGCTGTGCTTCTCCACAATGGAAATCAGTTTCCATCAGTGCCACTAGCTCATGCTGTCAATAGGAAACATATGTGAGCATGAAACCCCCTCTGGAAAAATCAAGTATGATGAATACAAATGGAATCTCTGTGGTGACTTGAAAGTCACTGCTCTTTTGCTTGGACTACAACTGGGTTTAATGAAATACTGTTTTCTTTGTGAGTGGGACAGCAGAGACCGGCAAAATCACTAAACCCACAAACAGTGGCATCACTAACATCAGGAAATAAGAATGTTGTCAATACACCACATGTCAATCTGTAAAAAGTGTATTACCTCCACTCCATATACAGCTTGGTCTTATGAAAAACTTTGTTAAAGCAATGGATTGAAGTGGGTTTGGATTTAAATACTTAAGACAAACATTTCCAAAGATCAACAAATCAAAGATCAAAGAGGGGATCTTGTTAGGACCTCAAATAAGAGGATTGATCAAAGATGAGAACTTTGATGGTCAGTTGAACCAGGTTGAAAAGGCTGCATGGGATTCTTTTTAGGGAAACATAAGGCAGACAACTAAGAAATAGTGAATGATTTGTTAAACTCTTACAAGATCATGGGATGTAACGTGTCTTTGAAAATACATGTCTTGGATTTGCACCTGGATTTCTTCCCAGAAAATCTTGGAGCAGTCAGTGACGAACATTGTGAATGGTGAATGAATCGAGACATTTCTGGAATGGAAAAAGTTACCAGGACAAGGGGAGTCCAAATATGCTTGCTGACTATTGTTGGATACTTAAGAGGGATGTTCCATAGGCCAGCACAAAATCCTACACTTCTACCTTTAAGGTGAGATAAGCCCTTTACTATGTCTGTATTTTTATAAACGTAACACTGTAAAATTTATAGGGTATTAATCAAAATTCTTATGTGATAAAGGAATTCTTAAAATAGATTCAAATTCAGCACAATTGCTCAGTGTAATTTGCATTTAAGTGTCAAGTATTTAATCTTGTTTGAGTATTATAAGTCAAATTTCAAAAATGCAACAATTAACTTATGTTCTGCTAGGCGTTTTAAGTAAATAAGTGAAATTTTGTCTAGTGATTCCTGTTAGTACTGGTGCTTAGCAAATTTTGTAATTTCCTTAAAAATTCCTGTTAAACATGAAAATATTTTGCAACACTTAAATGCATAAGCTTATTATAAAAATCAAATCTAGACCATCAATATGGTTGCAAATATATTTTGGGTTTGATTAATTTTAGGTGGCATTTTTATTCAGTACTACCCATGATAAATAATATATGTTATAGAACAGTTTTCAATATGTTTAGATACTTATTTTTTTTAGTTATTCCTGCATTCTCTATTGTCAATGTCAAACGTGTGTGTTTCAAAATGTGATGAAAATTTAAAAATTACTCCCACAATATAAGGAAAAACAAGAAGACAAAATTCTGTTATTTTAAGAATCTACAATCGTGGTTCAAAAAACCTTTTTTGTTGCCCATGGGACACAACACTCCTCCAAGTGGATATGTGGTACACTGAGTAGATTACCCAATCTACCCTTAAAAAGAAGCAATAAGTAGGTTATCTTTATTAACTACTTCTACAAGCCTTAAAAAAACGTGAATTGATAATTAGTTATGTGATAAATGCAGATGTTATTGATTCACTCTCAAATTGAAATTTTATTCAAGAAACACCAAGCTCATGTTTAAAAGCAATTACCCAGAATAAATATACATAGTCTATTTTAGGCCTGGACCAATCGCCCCCTTTTGCAGACATTGCTGACGCCAATATTGCTGGTAATGGATGCCAATTTAGTTTTTTTTCTTTTGCAATATTACAAAAGTGTACAATAGCAATACTAAAAAACAAGAATTATCTGATTTTGCCAATTTTATACTTTTCATGATAAAAAAAGCCACGAAATGCATTTCTAGGTATTTGTTATTGGAGTACAAATAAAGATATTCCCAAGCAGTGGAAAGTTTTGTCTTTGCTGTTTGTTTTACCACTAATTATCAATCAAATGATCAATATGTTCTAAGTTAAATGACAAAATAACTAAACAACTATTTACAACAGCTAAAATTTGGTACTCCGACATTACGCTTGAACACACCCTAAGAACTGATATTGGGGAGCGCTCAGTAATCAGCATGCAGCCGATGTCATGAATCACACGTTTATTGAATGCGGTTCTGTGCAGCTAGCCCCTTGAGTACGCAATAACACAATAATGATAGGTTATCTGGGTCATATTTGTTGTTTTTGCTGTGTGAATAAGTAACGGTTACATGAATAAAATATAGTTTAGTTAATTCAGCCAATACATATAATTAAAATCCAAAACGAGAATTATTTAAATAGAAAGCAAAATCTCTATGTGCATGTACAAGCCTCGGCTCGCACAGAAAGATGTAGGTAATATTTCATATTAGGTTAGTATAAAACTTGTATTCAATTAGAATTACGTTACTTATGGCCATATTATGATTTTTTAATTATTTTATATTATTATTAGTACCACATTTTACTACTCGTTCGGGTTATACTCACTTATGCTAATGTGAAATGGTATGGGGATTGTGAGATGAAATGGAGGACCTACAGTTTAATGTGGGACCCGAACCACGGTGGAGGCCTGGCATTCCACACATTCTCAAGTTGTGATTAATACATGGTCCTGTCAGCGGTGAAGGAAGGGTTGGCAATCAGATCTGTTCTGGGACCGAGGATTGAAACCTGGACCTCCAGCACATATGTCCGACATCTTACCCCTAGACCACCACGTCAATTTTTTATAAATCAACAACAAATAAAATCATACTGGCCCACCTAATATAGTTTTTGATAGTGTTTAGCTTTGTTACTTGAGAAAATCTTTATATCTAATATATATTTAATCAAGTATTTCATAATTTGAAATAAGCTTAAAGATAAATAAAATTGAATGGTTTATTTTGTTTAGAATGTTGGTTTTGCTGTTTATTATAAAATAAAATGTCTAACGCAGAATTAAAGAATTTATTTTTACATGCAAAAGACTACCGTAAAATGGGGTGAATAGAAACACTTTCATACATAAATGGTTCTATACCAGTCAGTGAAAAAATGCTATTAATATTCCAGATATCTTAAAATCTGGGTCTTGGTCTACCCTTTACTTTCCATGTCTAGTTACTTTATCAAAAATATGGATCTAAGCTTATTTTTAAAAAAACCTCTATGTTTCTATTCACCTGCCATTGTGGTGAATAGAAACATCCAATAAGATAAGATGGTTTATTTTATTCTCCTTTCAAAAAGGTGATTGGAAAGAGCAAGTATGTGTACATATATTTTATGGATGTAAAAACTGACTCAAAAACCAATTTTTACCTTATAAACAAAAATATTTATAGAAAAAACTATGTATAGGAATATAAACTCAAATAAATCTTATCAAATATCAATGTCAAACTTCTTTAGGCCTCTTCTGTATTCCTTAGGTGGATTAAGTTTTCCGCCAACTTGACTGTAGTCAAATTCACTTATGTCTGGAACATCTGGCAGTCCATAAATAAGTCCTGGGAATTCTCTCGAACTTCTGTGACGATAAAATTCACCCTCAAAATTTCCATTTTCTGTGAGTGCTCTCACTTTTCCTATATATGGTTTTTTGATTGAAGATGAACTTCCAGCATTACTTGTGTAAAGAGTAAAATTGACTAATAGCCAATCCCCTTCCTGTATGTCTTCTTTCTTTACCAGAAAAGGGTACAATGTTGTGATGACTTCTGAAGTCGGTTTTGCAGCTATTCCAGAGACTCCTGATTGATGTGTGGCCACGCGCTTGATCTGGCTTATAGCTGCAGTCTCTTCTTCACTGGAGTCGTTATCAGAAGCATTACTCTCGGCAGGTGGATCTGAATCTGAATCTTGCAGACTCATTTCATCTGAAGACTTTGAAGAATCTGATTCATGTGCAGCAACACTTTTCCCAGGAAGAACATTGATTTTTGTTCTCTTTTTTCGGGTGGATGCACCTGCTCCTTCATATCTCATATTTTTCAGAAGTTCAATAAAACTCGTATCTATCGCTGTGCTATCATTTTTCTCCCTAAAAGTATCAAGAGGCGTAGGAAGCATTTGTAACACTGGTTCTCTATCCAAAGGCACAATGCCACATTTTTTGAAGCCTGCTCGGACATTGCTTGGCCCCTGTTCAGTGATGCTCTCCATTAGTTGATTAAGAAGCCGAGGGAATCTATCTTTTGGCAAAGTCGCCTCATTTCTGCCTGGTCCAATCTTCCATTGCGTGAGAATTTTTCGCCATTTGATCTTCAATGGTCTAAAAAAAGCTACGTCAAGAGGCTGCGTAATATGAGTCGAGTTGGCAGGAAGAAAGATCAAATGGATGTCATTTTCAGAACACATTCTGATAACCTCCAGCGTCAAATGCGAGGCGAGATTATCCCCAATCAATATCTTCTTTCCTGTTTGCTTCTTCAAGTAAGGGATGGCTACTGTCGTAATCCAGTCCTCGAAACAAAAGCTGTCAAACCATCCCGATTTTGTACGATTATACCAGGTATATTTAGGCCCATTTTCAGACCATGAGTTGTACATGTGTTGAGCCTTATATACTACATATGGAGGTAATATTGTACCATCCGCTGCAGCGCTAAACAATACAGAGGTAGATGCCTTTGTGCTATTCATCAGCCTCTCAGGATATTTGCAGCCTCGTCTGGTAATAACCTTCTTTTTGCCAGGGTCATCACACAAATTTGTCTCGTCAAAATTCACGATGTTTTGAGGTGGCACACCCTGAAGCTCTTCTTGCAACCTGTTAAAATAATCATTGATGATTTCGTGCGAGACAGCAGCCCGATTTCTCTTAATGTTTTGGCACATTCTATAAGATAAATCTTGTCTGTGACGTTTTAAAAATGAATAGATAAATTCTTTTCCTGGTAAGTTGTTTTTAAATCTCAAAACTTGTTTTCCTTTTCTGTCTAAAAACTCCTTTACAATCATTCTTAGTGTTAACATGTCTACAGGATAGCCCCATTCTGCACAAGTTTTCAATCTATCTACAAGAATTTGCTCTTCACTTTTAGACAACGAAGTCTGTCCTCCCTGAGCTTTCATGGTATCTCCCTTTTTCAAGTGGCGATATATAACCGAATAGTTTATTCCATACTTTTCTGCAGCTTTTCTTAATGTTAGCACATTATTTTTAACATCCTCAACTGCTTTCTTCAATTTTGCCGGATCATGTTTTTTGTAAGGCTTCTGGGTTTTAGATTTATACTCTCTTGGCATCTTGACTACCTGCAACAATCATAATTACCCATAGGTACTGAAAGAATTATAGATATTGGCTTTATAACTTGATAGATTTGTCTTTGAATAAATAAATTAATAAATGGGGTGAATAGAAACAATGTTTACTCATGTTTCTATTCACCCCACAACCTAAAAAATTATAGTCTCTATTACAAACACCAGAACTACGGGAAAACCTTAAACTTGAGCGAAAAATCCAACTAGATGTATTAAAACAATGAATAGTTAAACAACTTACTTATGAGTACTGTGAAATCTCTTCCAAATTGAAATCTGCACATGCAAAGTTTTTTTCTATGGATGAATGAACAGAAAAAGGCGCCTCAATACTATTAATCAGCTGTTGGACCAAAACAATGTTACCAGCCTAAAAACAAGTCATTTACCTTACAATAACCATAAGCAACCCTAGATTAAAAAAAATAGATTGTAGTTTTAATAGTAGATTTTTAATATTACTTTTATTTTTTTCTGAAGTTTTGTTTCTATTCACCATGCTGTTTCTTTTCACCCCATTTTACGGTACTTAAATATTTTTGGTTGAATTATATTTTCATGACTTGAGAATTTAAAATATAACTATAGATTATCAGAGTAAAATACCAGCATGATTAAACAACATTATTCTTGGTCAATTGTGTCAATATTTGCAGATAAATCGGATCAATTATTGGCATCGGCCCAGCGATTGTTTATTTAAATCAGTTAAATTTTAATCAACTGAATAATGTCTTTATTTCAAACTTAATTAGTTTGTATTGGCTTTAGAAAAATAAATGAAAAATAATACACTTTATTTAGTTTGTTAAATTTTTTTGAAATCAATGTACAAATATTTGCGGCACACCCTCTGAGAACCACTGAGTGTATACCAACTGCCACAAGACTCCCCACCTCTTGGCACTAGCTTGCAACTAGTTGTTTTAATATATAAAGTAACGAGATGAACATGTGCCCCAACATTCTAATGGACAGAAGGAAGGTCGAGATGTAGCAAGTCTCAAAATAGAAATAGCCATTAAAGGTTGTCTGATAACAATAAGACTAACCTAGCCAAAAGTGAATAAACATCCAGGTCTTCATTTTAGACAAATACTGTAATTTTGACAACCTTGAGACCAGGCTCGACATCGTTAGTACTCATAATCATTTCTCACAGGATCATGTGTGTTCGATTCGCTGTTTGTATCAATAGAAGATCCATGAATATAAGAGGAGACCACATCAACACTAGACAAATACAACTTCTTGGGTAAAACTGGAAGAACCTTCTATCTTCTTGGTATCTTGTTGTTTAAAAGATTTCTAGAGTAATTACCCTGACACATTTCATAATAAACAATAAAACTGCTTGAAGAGTTTGATACCACCATTTCAATCCATTCCACTCTCATTTAACAACACCTTACATACAGGACATAGTTGAGATATCTTAAACCAGACACGTCTAACTTCAGTTTGAAGGTATTTTGAAAACCTATCAGTTTTCAGTGACGGAACAAATATTTTAGGGAACCTTTGATTCTAAAAATTTGTATACCTAAGGTTCATAATCTTCAGAACCAATTTAGCAACAAACTTGGCTTGACACTTTTTCATACTTCTGAGTTGGCAAGATAGTCTAATGGTACTTGAATGTTTGAACAAGCTGACTAGCATTATTCTAATGATCTTAGCAGAGTGAACGCCATAAAATTAAAAATATAACAAAGTATACCATGACATACAAAATATTCTACACAATATATTCCTACCAAGGATTTGGGTCACTTGAGTCACAGTCACATTCACATCTACCATAGAATGGCAAAATAGGATTTTTTTTATGGAAAAAAACCATAAACATGAAATTTAAAGTAGAGAAATGAGCTGACAGAATGAGATAAGTGAAATATTTCATTTGCAAGCAACAAATATAACATATTCAAAATAAACATTGCCATATAGTTTCAATATTTATCGATGTACATGAAAAATGTATTTTTTGTTGTTGCATAAAATGGAATGTTGGTAAATACTGTTTTATAAAAAAGTAGTTAGTTATGTGTGTGATCAGCAACACAAATTTAAAAATGCACCATTTAAATAAGAAAACTCATCAACCCCAAATACTTTGAAAATTGTTTGAATGTGATAAAAAAAGAATTATTACTATTGAAATTGGGGTTGTTTGTATGCAGAAAAACTTGATATGTATAAAAACCCAATTCCTGACTAATTTGATGTGTAAATTTTTGACAACCACCTTACAAGCAATGCATTGAAAACACCTGGTTTAGAATGTAGGATCGAATTGCTGGAACTTCCCTTGACTCTTTATATAAAATATATGTTGATGAATGAAAAGAAATGTCGGCATCTAGCATAAGAGCTACATCAAATTGCTAATTTATAATTCAACAATATTGATGTCTGTTTAAATATGAGTTAGTGTTTTTACTTTTATTTGTGCTCTACCCGTTTCCTAATATTCTTATTATTTTATTTATTACCAATTGTTTTTGCTCCATGCACTTTATTTCATACATATAATTTAACTTTCAGTATTCACGGAGTAATTATACCTATTGTTTTAAAAATGCACAACGATTTGGCAATGACTAGCATTTACTCTGAGATCATTTCAGCAATATAAGTAGCAAGAGTAAAAATTTATATCGTTCTGAATGTATTATTTTACCTTTCTCTTGCTTGGCGGACTTGGGGATAATATGTTACAATTTTTTTTGGTATCTGTGTATATAGTTTGTGTTAAAAAAAAGTTTTAGGATGACAGTCAACATTCAAGCATGTTCCAGAGATTTAGAAGCATTTAGTAAAGAATTTATGGTGCAAACAATGATGTTATTTCATATGTACAGAGTATCCCAATAAAATGCACACACATTTTACTATCATATATTGTAACAAGTTAAAATGGTGATGGGATGTCATCTTGTTGTTATTATGGTTACCTTTAAATTGGCACCAATACATCGTTGACAACAATATGCAACAGTGACATACAAACTGTATTGTTTTCAACAGAATAACTGCACATGCATTTTCAATTTTGTATATAATGTCCTTCTGGGTTTTTTGTTTGTTTTATACAGTGTTCTTTATAGTACTCTACAGTCCAGAAGTGTTTAGTCAGGAGATCGGGGTGGATACTCCTCCCCTCCTCTTCGTCATATCCAGTTCCCAGGGAAAGTGACATAAAATCTCTAATATTGGTGTAATAATGTGGTGGTGCACCATCCTGCTGAAAGTAGCAATCTTTATCCTAAGAAAGGTAATTAAAAGGTAGTGTGTTGTCTTGCAGCATTATTAAGTTTGTGAAACCTGTGACAGTTGCTTCAAAGAAAAATGGTTTCGTCATTTCTCTGAAAGAGAGAGTTTCACACTGATATCCCTGGTAAGTTAATTGTTTGTTCCATTATGTGTGGATTTTTGGCAGCGGTAGGTAGCATTAATTATAAATGTGGCTTCATCAGACCAAACCATTAAATCTTGAAAATCTTCCCTTTCTTCACACATGTACAAAAAAACACATAAAATTGAAGTCACCAATCTGGATTGTCTTCATTCATTGCATGTAGTAGTCTGGAAATGTAAGGCTTCCTCTTCACACGTCGAAAAATGCAATGAGCACGGGATTTACAAACACCACTCTCGCAAGAATAATGTCTTACAAACTTACACCTAATCGAGGGTTGTGCGAGTTTTTATAACACTGTCCCAGCAATTTCATTGTTCGTTTATGTTCTTGGTTTTCTAGGACATCCTTTGTTTACAGTTGACACTGTCCCATCAGCCTTAAACTTGTCATGCAATCTTGCAATTGTTACCTATATTGATGGCGTTTCTAATTCACTCCTCCGACGTCTTTGCAAATCAATGACATTCTCCACTTTCTTACAATAATAATAATAATTTAGAATCCTCTTAAGATGCTCAAACAAATGTGGCTTCGCAATTTTAATTCACATTGTTGTGATGATAGCTGGCAGATATACAACTAAACTACTGAAGACAAAAGTAAGGCACAGCATCTAGCTTTTTCGCTATCATTTTTATTTTATTCCCTTTTTGATATTGACGTTAAAAGTTTATTTACATTTTATTGGGATACTCTGAATTTTCTTCAGAAACCTTTCTTCAAATATTTTGTTGACGAAACTAATGAATCAGGTTAATAAAAATATTTGAAAATTAAGAGTAAATACAGCAAAGATTAAACTACCATTTACTTGTAATAACATACAATTGAAAAGTATGTATTCAAGTGAAAACATTCATAGCTATTCTGAAAGGTTACACATCTGAAAAGTAAAACATTTTGATCCTTTAATAAATAATATATTTCACCTTTAACGCCTACGATATTTATTTTTCCTCTAGCAAGTGCAGAGAAAGGACAATGATAATTCTACGGAACATATTTTCTTAAAAGTTAGGAGATTGGTAGTCAATGGACTAAAAGCAATACAATTTAAAGTGCAAGAATAATGATTCAAGAGTGGCTTCGTGAAGAATAGATTATCCTGTGAATTCTGATGTTAAGCTGTTTTAACTTGATCAATGCAAGAACTCGCAAACAATTTCTAGGAAGTTGAAGAGTACAAACGGGAGATACTTGACTAGGCCTAAATGCTTTAAGGTGGGCTGAAAACTAGTTTGATGGCATTCAATGGCTAGGTACAGAGTTAATTAAAAAGTGTACTTATTTATTATTGACTTTTCCTGGGATTTTAAGATATGGTAATTTTGAATTAGTCACTAAAATAACGATTAAAGACTCCACTACCTAATTTCCGATAGAGTAAAATAGATAAATCTAACAATCACTTTCAAAATGTTTAAGGCAAAGCTAGCTAGCATGCAAAACTTATCATAAGACAAATAACCTCTAGACATGCAAACCAAGGCTGTGGAGTTGGTACGCCAAGACTTCAACTCCTCTATTTTTATAATGAGACTCTGCGACTCCTTCATAAATGGATGTTTATTAATTAGTAAGAACAAATTTACTACAGTATAATACTCAAATACATATAACTTCATGGGAAGCTTCTTTGGTAATGTGAATTTATATTTAAATAAAATTGCCAATCTAAATTACAAATATTTGTCTTGGCAGGGGGATAGGTATAAAATGACATAATATAGTTATTTGTTTTTATTTTGAAGCCTGATTCAGTAAATTTTTACAGACTCCAAAAGTGGCTAAAATTGCTTCTGACTCAGACCCTACAGCCATGATGCAAACAAATACTAATTATATGATGTATGATCTAAAAAGTATTTCGTTCAAATTAAAATTAGTGAGACTTAAGACTAAAACCCATCTCCACAAAAATATATAAATATAAACATTTTATTCCAATTCGAAACAAGGCAAATACTCCACAAAGTAATGGTTTCAAAACGAGTTTTTTTTACATGTAATAAACCATCCAGGATCATAAAGAACTAACCTACGAGCTGGATACACCACCCAATGAAAAATTGAATGTAAAGATATGATTCATGCTGATATGGGAAAACAGAGTAGAGGGAGTGGGTATCAAGAGTTACCTGCACACATCCTTAAGGCTTCTTGAAGTGAAGAAGTCCCTTCTGCTCTTAACAACTTACCAACCTCTGTTGGTGTGTACTAATGCTGCTCCTAAGCTGGTACCAGGTATCTACAACGATGAAGTCCTCACTGCAAGCTCAAGGTTCTTCTATGAGTTTATTCTAAGGTTGTTCAACTTTATCAGTCTCACTTGTGAGGTCTAGTCGAAAGGTTGTCAATGTTGGGATGAATTTCACACACTTTACCCACCAAATAATAAATGTATGTTATAAACATAAGCCTGTTGCTTATACTAAGATAAACTTATTTGAAATTCTTGAAGGTGGAATATTTTACACAGTCTTCAGTTTTTCACTTGAAGCACAAACAAAAAATAGCATCAAAACCCTGAGTTCGAGTGACACAAATAAACACGTTTCTTGACGCTAAAAGGTTTGAGACTAGCTCTTGATGGAATTTCAGCAAGCAGTATTCTTTATATCAAGCTCTTGATGGAATTTCAGCAAGCAGTATTCTTTCTATCAAGCTCTTGATAGAATTTCAGCAAGCACTTTTCTTTCTATAAGAGGTACCACAAAGTGTCCTGGAAAACTGAAGTATGTTCACATCTTTTTGTATAATCCTGATCATGATAAAAACACATTAAAAAATAGAAAAACAATTCACCCGCTAAAAAGGAGAGAGAGAGAGAAAGAAGATTGTCTTCTCTAATTTATTAAGCTGTAAAAAAAAAAAATATATTTCAATATGACTATCAACATGGTTTATGAATTACGTTTAAAATCTACAACTGCATCCTTAAAACAGCTTGGGTGTTTGTATTAAAGAGTTAATCAAAAGTATTTTAGGTGCTTCTGACATTGGTTACACCAACTTTATTTTATTTGTTGCAATGTTTTAAGGTACATTACCTGAACCGATTAATCCATTTTGATGGGAAGCAACAGAAAGAGAACTTGCAGTTTGCTTTCTGGGTTGGGTAGTAGCCCTAAATGCATCAAACCTACCTTTCTCCAGCCACTTTGTCATCTCTTAGTTCCAACTTTGACTCCAAAACGGAGCCGCAGACACAGTTTGAAGCAAATAAATGTGTTATTTGATATTACCAAGTCAGTAGGCAATTAATTTATTTTATTTTATATAGTTTTAAATACTGTTCATCTGATTAAATTAATTATATATTAGCATGATTTTCCCCTTCCTGTTTTTTTTTAAAGCAATCAATTGTCTGTATTAAATAGCTTAACATTTTATTCTCAAGTAAAAATGAATCGAATCAATTGTAGCAGATATAACATAACAATAATGTTACTATTATTTTTCCCATGCAAGACTATAGAACAAATATTTCTTCAATATAATCATAAAAGCTCCAGTTTTATTTCAAATGATCTAAGAGATGTGCATATTAAGAGCTCTCTATAATTCATATATAACAAAGTGAGTCCAAGAATTCCTCAAGTTTAAAAATTAATATTATAGAAAATTAATAGCTTCTATATAGTTATTTCCAAAACTCTGGTTAAATTTCAATAATCCATCTTCATATATTGGCAATTAAATCAATACAAATGTTGAATACACTAATTTGTAATTTCTTTATGACAGATGTAAGCTTTAATTGAATGGATTCTTATTGAAGCTATAACGTCTCACAATAAAAGCAAAATTTCAACATCTAAACTTCTCACCAAAGATGAATGAATTTGATTTTAGGCAGTAAAGTTATTTGTAGGATGGTAAAAATGTGAAATATTGATTTTCTCGCTTGTGATGTTGGATTCTGTTAGTACAAACATTGAAAAGCAGTGAACCCATGAAATTTAGCTGATAGGTTTTGAAATTTTTCTAGTGTCGTTTTTTCAGTGAACATGCATGTATTTTAAATAATATCTTGATGACGTGGATGTTTCTTTAATTCTTTTGTGCAGTCATTGTCTCAAACATTAACCCATTATAATTATTATGCCGTCCATATTTCCAAATATGCAATCTCTTACTAAGATTAACTTTTATGGGTAAAATTATTTTGTTTTTAAATGAAGAAAAAAGTTTTTTTTTTGTGTGTTTCAAATAATGTACATCCAAGTTTTTTCAATATCAATAATCATATCTACGATTATAAGTGATGGATCCAAAATGGAATATGTTTAGTTGGCGTCCACAACTTCTGGGTATCAATTCAAAGAGCACGTAGAGATGTTAGCTTCCTGTTCTTAGCTTGAGGTGAACTAAAAATTGTCCCGCACATTCAAATATGTATATATTTTTTAAATTGCTCATATGGAGCTTATTATTTTTTCAAATAGTTTATTTAATTAGCTGAAAAAATTCAATTACGAATTATAGAGGGAAATTAGCTTGCCATTGTTATGAATGAAATTGAAAGATTTTAAAAATAATATCCATTTCTGAAGTATTATACCAAATTAATTTAGTTTTTTTAAACTTTTATTTAGCTCAAATTTCTTAACAATTAAATCTGCATGTTTATTTTCAAAGTAAAAACTCAAATTAAATATTTATAATCAAAGGTGTTTTAATTAATACATTTTGAGAAAGCTTCAAGGATATGGAACCAAAAGTATAAATTCCTTAAGACTTCTTGAACAAATTTCCCAACCTATCAAAATGCTATGGAATGCAATTAATAAAGTGTAACAATTATTATATTTTGAAATAAATCTTCTTTCTTCCTAATGACGTGTTACAATTTTCAATAAATATACTCCTCGAATGTTTTCTCATTCACTTGATTTTCATATCAACAAGGATATATTAAGCTTTGTTTTAATTAATAAACAACCAAACATGTTGTTCAATAAGTACCGGTGAACTACTTTAAAAATATTAGGCAGGACAGTCAATTCAAAATGCTTCATTTACATTACAATGCACTACACACTAGGAGCCAGCCATCTGCTGTGTGTATATGTATATATGCTTGAGCTTGGGACTATTGATTTAAAAATCCTCAAGTCTTCACAGTTCGGACGTCATATTTGAGACAGGTAGATCTGCCACACTTGTTTGGTGTTTACGGAAATAATGTTTGATGGACATTTTCCCATGCACTTTACAAAAAATTTAGATTCATAAATTGTATTTTATTTTAATTTAATCGTGTTGTTATAAAATCTCCATTAAAATAAATAAAAGAGATTTAAAACAAACTTGTTTTTAATTTAAGGTGTTTGTTTCTTAATTAAGGGGAATAGTGCAGCACACCCCTAGGCAGATTTGTGGTAAATAACACACTAGGGTGAGAGTTGGGAGTTTCTACATAATCTAACTTCAGCAGTTTCTGTGTTCTTTGGGCCTTTTTTGTTCCTCAAACATTATCCTGTATCTTCAGCCATATGTACAATGGCCTCTAACCAAACAGCTTGTTTAAAACAATCCAATATTGTTTGTTTATGTGCAATGCCTGATCTTGATGTCTTAGAGACATGCTACATTAAACTTATAGTTGTTGAGTGTAATGCATTAGAAGTTTTAAATCAGAAACTCATTTATATATTGTGTGATGCATATGTTAATATCATTTCTGAATTTTTTTTTTTCTTTATCATATAAAAATTGCATTTATACATATTGTGTTGCAATGGCACAAAAAAGTAAGGTTTTTGTACAAAGAGCCAATTTAAGTTTTGTTTTGTTGAAATAGCAAAATAATAGTCATCAACATAAATAACAATTTTGTAAAGGCGTATTTTAATTTTCAAGTAACATTTTTACATTAATTATGTTCTTAAAATCTTGACCCCTCTGTGACAGATCAAAATTGTCTTGAAATAAATATTATTCTTCAAAGATGGTATAAAATATTCAAAAGAGTAAGTACAGTCTTGAGTATGTTTACCCTAAACAGAAAACTTTTTTTAGGTATTATAAATGTAATAGATCTTTGATTAGTTTTTTTATAATCCATTATAGTTTTGTAATTCAAATGTGCTTGAAATAATTTTGAAAACAGCTTTTAGTTTTGTTAAATCTTCAAAGGTAAATCACATTTTATGAAAAAAAAGCATGGCGATCAAAAGTTCTTACTGTTTGTTGGTAACACTCAACCTAAGAAAGTGAAGTTCAGGGAAACACTCAGACACCCGCTTGCAATTCCCATTTTATAGTTCAACAACCAAGATAAACCAATTCGACATTGCCAGACCTTGTTCGGTTCAATTTGTACAAATTTCAACAACCTCTTGATCACATCATGGAAGATGTATTTTAGTGTAGTTTGACAGCTGGCAACAACATCCATCAGGGAGAAAAATCCATCTAGTTTGATAATGAACAAAATTCGTTGTTTTGAAGTTAATAATCATTACAAATATTATGCTCATGTACATTTTTTTGCAAGTTTTTACTCTATTTTTTTTATAACTGGCATTTCCCAAATTTAAAATTGTCGAGCCAATCTCATAATAAAATTAAAATTCTATCAGCTACCAAATGAGTCCCAACTAGTGCCATGGTAAAATGTTAAACCCATCCTTTACCCCTTGGCCTGGTGTTGCCAGCAACGACAGCCCAAACACCAAGATCCTACTTTTCCTGGCATACAAACTTTTAGTAGTTGGATAGTAAAACTCTTGGTCCACAAGTTCTTTAGGGCCAGGTGAGGGTCTTCTGTTCTCGTAGCGTCTGCGCACTTCACCCCGACTTGGGTGTGGGCCCTCATATGCCACGCCGCTACCTCCCCTTGCATTTGCTGCGGAAAGTCAAGATATATCCAGGCGAATTACTCAAGTGATAACACACGGAGTGTACCTATCTACCAGGAGGACACTTCACACGTAGACTTTAGACGTTCCACATCAATGAGTCTCTGTTGTCCCTTAAAAACACACTTTTCTGAAAACCACTCATTAACAAATTTACAGTTTTGTTCAGTAAGAATACCAATACACAACAGGTAAACTGAACATGTGTAATTACTAATTCGTTGAAATATCAGGAATCTTCTGGTATTGTATTGCTGTAAGGCAAAATTATAAATCATGGTCATATCTTTGTTAAATTATTGTTTTGATGGATATGACAAATTAACTCTAAATTGATCTGAAAAAATGCGCAGAGAAAACAATATATTTTAATGCAGAATAACTGTAAATAAAATGGTGTTTATATTAAAAAAAAACTTTTTAGCTTCACATAACTGTCTTTATATGCTTCCTAATATTTGTTTATTGTTATGATTGAATACTAGATTCAATTTTATTTACTTTACAGTAATCTGTGCATTGATTTTCACCAGACTTTAAACAAATACAGAGTAATTAAGACAAAGGTTGGTTTGAGACCTTTAATTTTGAATGTATTTGTATAAAAGAGAATTTGCCCAGTTTGTAATGTTGAGAAATATGATAGCATTTCAGAAATGGTTAAACACACAAATTTTATGATCTGAACGAAGACACAAACGAATGAGCAAAATCATTACAATGAATTGAATAAAACAATTAATTGTTTGTAAAGGTCTTGATTATTTACATTTTAAGTTGCTGTTACACATTAAAATAATAAATTATTGTTTTTCTATTAAATTTTGTTCTTCAATATACTGAGAATACTAAAATTGTAGGCAGTTTATAAATAAAATAGGTCTAAAAATTTGCAAAATAAATCACTTGATTAGACGGCAATGCAATAACCCGCACAATTTGTTTAATTTAATTTCCCTTTTGCCATCAGTATCAAAATAATGTTGTCTTGAGATGTCAAGTTCTTGAAAGAGATGGTTCACGTCACATCTTCATCAAATTAAAATTATATAAAGATTGAATATAAAAGAGGAAAACCAAATTATTTTTAAATGGATAAACCACAAAAACAACATTCAAACTTAGCTTTGAAAACACTAAAAATGCAGAGTTTAAAGAATGTTTCACACCTATATACAGGACCACCCCCTATCCCCCAGTGGCAGTGTGGCAGAAAGCAACATTTACTTGAGTAGAGATGTCAGATCCTTCAAGCTTCATACCCTTGCAAAAAATATGTGATGCACTTCTGTTAATTTTTTTTTCCGAACCATAGTAATGTTTGCATTTGTTTAATCAAACGATAAGTTTCCCAAAACATCACTTCAAATAAAAAACAATCCTTTTAAACATAGGTCACTAAAAAAAAACACTTTGAAGTTCCATCTAAACTTTTCACTATACTACAGCACACTTCCTTGTTAAGTAAAGAACACAAGCTGACGTCTTCATGACCACATAAATAATTGTAAAACAGTCTATAATCACAAGACACATCACTGGTCCTCTTCACACACGTCAAATATTTTCTTTCATCCTGTAAATGATAATTTACTGAAAAAATAGAGGGGGACAGAATACAATTACTTGAATAAAATCGACAAACCAGATTATATGAATACAAAGAATATTTAACATGCGAAGTTATTTATAAAAAAAACTAATGACCAATATCCCCTTTTACTACGAAGTGTGCTCCAACCATTGCCGATTGTTTTGTTACCCTGCCAACCAAAACATACCATTACTGTCTTAAAGAAGTTAGGTGTTGATGGGACGCTCGAACGTGAAGCAGAATTCTCCGTTCCTTCAGCCGTTAGATACGTTACAACCTGAGACAAAAATAGTTCTCAAAACATGACTAAAAATTGGCCATAAATATCTATGAATATGAAAATTATAACTTACCTGTACAAGCTTAGGAAAACAAGAGTGTCAAACAGTTTAACTACAATTTTTTTTAGAGTAGAAATATTGTCTGTTTTGTTCTATATTAAAATAAGATGGCCATTTAAAAAATAAATCTTCCTCAATGGTGAACAATACAATTTATCATCTTTTGTATTTCCATAATTGTATTTTTAAAAGAAAAAATCTTTTTAGTTGGCATATTTCCTGATAATATCACACAGAATCATTGTTTTTTTTATTCTACTTCAATCGAGTTTAATTTTGAGTTCAATAAAGTAAAATTATACTGAAATATTCTAATGAAACTTTTTTTTGTATGATCCAAAATAATGTACTTTTCAATAGTTAATAATTTAAAATATAAAATTCTGATGTATTTGGCTCAATATTTAAATAAATAATGTAAAAATGGCCCAAAAATACAACTTGAGTGATTGTTAATACAGTTTAACTGAGAAATATGATTAAATATAAGTGTTTATTTAATTATCACAGAATGTAGTAGTTTTTTGTGCACTTATTATTGAAATATAAGAAAAGATTTATTTAATTAGGTAAAGATATTTAACCCATGTTAAAAAATATTATATATTAAAGCAAGTAATTTTAAAATCATATGGTTAGTGAGCCAACAGTGTTGCCAATGTCTGAAGACAAATCTTCATGTTTGTATATTGTTTTATATTTTCACCCCAAAAAAATATTTTATTTCCCTTTATGAACATGTTTTTCATTCCATATTGTTTAAAATTATATGGATTTCTTAAAATAGAACTTAAGATATATTATTCATATCAATGAAATAACGAGAATTATTATGAAGTTTGCCAGCTTTGTTTTAATACTTTCAAGATTGTTTTATTATATTGAACGTAGGAAGAGTAAATATTAATTTCATAATGAATATATTGTTATAATATATATATATATATATAATACTTCTTGCTTAAAAGTTAAATCACAGTTCATATATGTATGTATCCAGAATAGATTTATATTATAGAAAAAAAATTAAGCTTTTAATTAAAGTGATCATATTTCTTTGACTATGTCTGAAAAATTATTTTTAAAAGGTATTTATTGAATTTGTATTTCCATTGGTGGTTTTTAAATAAAATTCCCTTAGTGAGATTGCAAGTTGTGACTCTTCTTCAAGACATTTCCAAACGTTGTATCAGTTATTTGTATGAACAATGTTGTCTGATAAAATATAACTGACTCCATTTTTCAAATGTATTAATTAACCAGCAGTTTTTTTTATTCCTCTTCAAAATAAACCCAAATATAATGTGCTGTGTAAACTTAAGATTGGAAAGACATTGAAATACGTAAATAGACCCAAATATAATGTACTCTTTAATTTAGATTGTAACTAAACAAGTCAGATTATATTTCTTAGTTTACATATTTATGTTTCATTATGATTTAAGTCTGTTGTGTTTTAAATACTATCAAAACATTAATTTATTTGAATCTCAAATTGTAGCAAATCATTTAAAAAAATGGCGATGAAAGAAATTTTATCATTTGTATAGTTTTTACCCAGTTGAAAAAATAAATATCAACTCATTTTGAAAAAAATACAATACATTTAACAAATTAGTAACTTGGTTTCATTGATTATAAAATAGTAGAAAGTTTCAATTTTAAATATATTGTATAATTTGATTATTTTCCTGCACTGGCAGGACTAACAAGACTATTTCAACCAAGAAAGAGTTTTTAATAAAATTAAGTTAGGTACCATGACTACGTTAATCAAATGTACTTAATTGTGATTTTCATAAATTGGTCATGTGGGAATTTAAAATCTTTGTGAATATTACCAACTAAATTATGTTTTGTTCTTTTTCTGTGTAAAAACTTGTAATATTATGTTTGCAGCAATTAATGCTTAATGCAGCATTAATGTTGTGTTATTTAGCGCATCCCAATAAAAACAACACATCTGTGTGCTTAATCCCATAGCCAGTTTCAACAATTCAGCATTATCATCACCTTTTCTGTAGTAGTAGTCTTCTTTAGCTAGTTTGGAGAGAAACATAAATAAATAGGTTACACTCACACTAACCATATGACACGTAAACAAAACAATGGTGCCACGCAAACTTGTTTGTGCGTCACCTTCGACTCAACACTTGGAATAATAGAAGTGGACACGGTGTCACAATGCACAGATTTAAACAGTTATGCCTACAAATAGCACATCTCAGATATTCCAAAGAGTATTACATTAAATTCATTTTGAAAACCAGGCAGAAATTAAAGTTTTGTACTATTAGTAAATTAATGGGACTATTTAATTTAAAAGCCCATTTCATGGCTGATCACTCAGATATTAGATATACGACATACTCTAACAAGATTTCACACCAAATTGAATTTTTTTGCATTCTTTACTTGACAAGAGAGAAATTGGGGCCAGTTAAAACTATTGTTAAATTTTAATTTATTAAAATAAGGTCTCAATTTCACCGGTTTCTAATCAAGACTCCATGTTAAGGCACTACGATACACGATTTGAGCTGTATTGCCTACCTAAGTTATACTACTATCCATGAGGTGAGGCAGGTTTTATAGTGTGCCATGTAAAACTGATGGCTTAGTGCATCATTGAGCTTAGGGCGTGCGGAAAAAGTTGTTTGGATTACAAATAAAAGGCTGTACAGGGTTAACTTTCATAATAACCCTTATTTTAAGCACCATGTCTTACTACCCGTTCGAGCTATCGGTTATGCACTAATTATGCTAATGGTTTAGGGGATTAGAAGTTATATTTAGAGGAAGTGTACCAGCATTTACATGGAGGGAGAGTGCAAAACCATGTTGCAAAAACCACCTGACCAAGATTCAAACACCGATCTCCCGTCACCAGCAGTCTAGTCTACTGCGAGAGTAATTCATTAGACCAAGTGGACACCAAAGCAGAATATAGTATTATTTATGTAGTTTTGCACAACATTAGTAGTTTACAACCCCTTCCTCATCTTATTTTCTTAGATTTCATGTTGCTAATAATGTTGTAGTTTAAATGTGTCAAAATAACTAAAAACATGTCTATTCAGAATTACTTTGAATTTTAAACAAAATAAACTTTAGAGTTATGAAAAAATATTCAGATTATAGAATACTGACGCACCCCTACTTTAATCATTGGTGCACTAAATCAAAGATCACAAATTTATTAAGTGACACTCACAAAACCAGCTACTATTAGTTCCGAGTGTTATGTCGAGTTTACTTATACAGTAGGGTCAGCAAAAATGTATTCCTCCAAGTTATAAAATAAACAAGAAAGAAAAACATATTGCAAGCCCAAAAATGTAAGTTTAATGGATGATCTACTTTTTACATTCTTTTAATATAATTTAAAAACTATATTTTATATAATACACATTAAAGTTTATGAAGTAAATTACTGATAAAGTATCACTCTACAATTTAAGAAAACATTGACAGAATACAGTGTGTTCAGTAAAACACCATTTAAGTTTTTTTTAATCATTATGGTTAGATGAATATAAAACATCTAATAACTAGAGGAAATAATTATGAAATGATTTAATGAATATAAAACATCTAATAACTAGAGGAAATAATTATGAAATGATTTAAAGGATGCTAATTGACACACCTGCCTTGAATAGTTTGGCTGAGCAAGGGGATGCACGGCTTTCACTTTCACCATTAACAGCTCTGTTGTGTTCGCAAGATTTTAGAAGGGACTGCTCAGAGGTCATCTAAACAGTTATCTGCTACAAGATCATTGTTGCAATCTGATGTATTGACTTATGGATAGCACCCACCCCCCTACCCATATCTAATAGCTTCATCTGATTTTCAAAACATAAGAATGCCATGCCTTCATGTCTGTAATTACCATTTTGACTAACTTTGTTCATATGAAAACAGTAGCATGGGCACCCTAAGTTAAGATTAAGTATAGAAGAGTTAATTAAAACAAGCTCTTAACAATATGTTGTATGGTGGGAGTGTAGGTTGTGTGTGAAAAGGTCAGTTTTTTTTGCAGTTTTTATAGCATAACATTTTATGACCAAAATATGTAGAATATTGCTCCAGTAAAAACAGTTTTATTTTCTTAACATGGTGATATCAATAGTTCTCTAATATGTCCTGGGCATATTAGCATTAGATGAGAATTTTTTTAAATTAAGAGAAAAAGTTTTTAAAAAAAATTTCAGAACACCTTTTAAGAGATATTCAAGAACTGTTAATATTATCATGTGGAGACTATTAACCCATTAACTGACCAATTTATTGATGAATTTTTTTTTCAAAAATGACTATTTTTTAATTTTTAAATTATAATGTAAAACCCATTACAAAATACAAAAAATATACAAAAAATAATAATTACCCATTATTTTGGCCTTTTTTTCAAAAATTTCAATTTTCGGTACATTGAACAGACGTACCGTGAACACTTTATAACATTCACTAATTTATAAACCACAACTCTCTAAATTCTATAACTTATCTATAAAAAAAGTTTAAAGACACTTAAGTTTATAAAATAAAGGGAAGTTTGAATTTAAAAAAACTGTTTCATAACTTGCCCACTAGTTCAAAAATTTAATTTTGTATGGTAATCGCGAAAACATGTAGGAATATGAAGTGGGATCTCACACTTTTCACACTGCCACACTGTTTCACTCCTAACTTTTTTTTGGGCGCACACAAAACATCTCTTTGTCGGATTTGCCTTTGTAGCTGTTGGTGGAATCTTCATTACAAAGTGTGCCCAATTCTTGGTCTGAAGACGCAGAGGGCTAGGTCCAAGTGACGGTCTTCCACGGCTTGGGTATTGTGGTAATGTTACATGTTCCAATATCTGTTCCACAAAATTCAACCGGAACTCAGTGAATGATTCCCTTTTCCCAGTTAGAGTCTTCCACACCACAAAGGAATTGTAAAGTGCCATATCGAACATGTAAAAAAATATTTTTTTATAACTTTTTGAATATCTTCTCATTACTGGGAAACTTGAAAGTACCTGGTCTTGACGGTCAACACCACCCATTGCGTTATTATAGTCTATAACAACTTGAGGTTTCACAACTTGTGCTTCTTCAACTTGTACACGACCCCCAACCTTTCGCTTCACTCTTTTCGTTTTTCCAGTGTCAGTCATGAGAGATGAGTCATGCATTGTTGATAACATCAAGACATCTTTCTTATCTTGCCATTTGAGACATAGGATATTGTTAGAGCTTTGATGGACTACTTCTCCTGCAGTAAGTTTTTTTGAAACAACAGCTGCAGGCATGTTTTTTCTGTGCTTACGAACAGTTCCTAGTGCGTATGTTTTATTATCCAGTAGCAACCTGAATAATGTTGGAGAACTGTACCAGTTGTCGGTATGAATGGCATATCCCTGGTTCAAAAGTGGCTCACTCAGGTTCATGACAACAGCTTCACTGGCCAACATGTCACCATGATCATCCTGGCCACAATAAACTGAAAACTTCCAGCAATATCCTGATTTTGACTCGTTCAGTTTGTAAAATTTTACTCCAAACCTGGACCGTTTTGAAGGATTGAATTGTATAAAAGACAGTCGTCCTCTGCACTTCATCAAACTTTCATCAATCGCTATATTTTTGTCAGGCGTGTATACATTCTCATATTTTACATTCATGTACTCTATCATAGGCCTAATTTTTTTCAGCCTATCATCATCTCCTTCATAATCATTGGCAAAATGTAGATATTTACATAAGAGTAAAAAACGTTTATAAGGCATGACCTTTGAAAAAATTGGTGTACGAAGAATTATCCTCTTTGTCCAGTACATTTCCAGCCGTTGTTTGGGATTTTGCGACATCAGCACAATAAGGGCAAAAAACGCTTTTAGTTCGTCTACAGTAACGGGAAACCATTTCTGACGATTTTGAATGTCAACAGTATCCAACTTCACTTGAGCATACCTATTAGTTTCAAGCACAATCATTTCAAAAAAATCATCACCCAAAATTTCACTAAAAGCATCATTTTCTTTTGGTACAGTTCCATCATTACAAAGTTTTTGAATAATATTTTCATTCACTCCAGAGTGACCAATAAAAGGAATTTCAACTACCCTATTATTCTCGTTTTTCCATTCCCAAGTGTATGTATTACGTATTATGTCTTCATTTTCATCGCTTTCACATTCACTATTATATTCGGAGCCATCATTTACAACAATATTCGTTGGCAGTTCGAAATCTTCATCGTCTGTTACATCACTGTCACTCTCACACAAATATTTTTGTATTTCTTCTGGCCTATTTGCAAAATTACCGCGCAGTGAACTCATTTTGTTGGGAAAAAGCCAAGTGAATAAACAATTATATACAAGGTAGAAGTAATAAACACTATACTTTTGTCACTAATAAAGGATACTAACAGAGATTGGATAAAAATGACACAGATGTTAGAGCTCACATTACGCTAGACATCTATTAGAGAAAAATAAAACCATAACTAGAAGGAACTGGATTTCTCTGACATCTATTGGACATTCATAGAACTACTACGAAACAATATCATTGTATTGAAATAACACGGCGAGAAAGATACGTCAAAGTCAGTGGACGGACATATGCCGCGAGTCACGCTCGTCAAAGTCCCTGTTGTATTGTAAATCCATGGCGAGTAGCACTCGTCAATGTCAGCGAATGGGTTAATCTATGTTTCTACTAGATAAATATTCTACTTATTTTGGTCAACAATTAGTTCTATAAAACTGCAAAAAACACCACCCTGTTCTTGTGTTCCCTAAACTCCCACCTTAAGTGCAAAAGCTCAATGTGAGAATTTCCTACAATCAATAATTATATAACTCTATAAGGAAAACCTCTTTTCGCTTTATGAGGTAATTGTATTATATTTGGAAGAAGGTACAGGAAAGGTGGATAGAAACATATAAAAACATATATGTTTCTATCCACCTTCCCTGTACCTGCTTCCAAATATAATACTACTATCAATAATTGTGATTTGAGTGATTTAAACTCTTATGATAAAAATATATATTATTATGCATGGAAGGCATAATATTAAGCTTGTTTATAAATAATACTCCAATGTCAACATTTTTTTTTAGAGTAAACTAATACTATGGGGTCTAATTGTTAGGGCTGTGTAGTTATACACCAACTTGCTTTAAGATTTATTTTTAGAGCAGCTGGAATGTAAAATTCTTGAATCTCCAGGAAGAGTTAAGGAATTAATCTCTATTTAAGCAGCCAATCCAGCAGTCGAGAGGAAACTTGCTTATTAAAGATCCACTGGCTGATCTTAAGTCAATTTTATATCCTCAAAACTAGAACAATTCAATAAAATATGATTTAAATGGCCTGGCATGACTACCTCTTAGCTGCGGGCACCAAAAAAAGTTAAAATGAGAAGCTCTTATTCCATATTGGTACATTTTAGCTATCACTTGGGACACCAAAATATCATGAAGCTTATTTTATTAACTTTTAGTTGGCACATTAAAATTAATATCAAAATAGTGTTTAAGTTCATTGTAGCATTTTTAAAAGTATTATACATAACAAAACAAAACAATTTTTTTTCTTCATGAAATTGATTACCTGGCCTTTTAAATGCAAATAATGTTAAATTATGTAGATTTTTATGATATCCAAACTACAAACATTTCTAGTTATAGTACATTCATGACCTTAGTTTACTTGGATGGCAGATCAAAAAGTTACTAGAAAGAGTTCCTAATGTATCCTTACAACAGGTGACATCTGTCACTTTGGATAACTGTAATGAAAATATATGGTAATGTATGAATGTAATAGTTAGCCAGAGTAATTTAGGCCATTATTTATATATTTATTTGAGGTCAGGCACAGGGCTTATTTATCGTTTTATTACACTTAAAAAGAATTATTATTCACGGACAACACTTTCACAAAACGTCTTACAAATACCACGCAGTGGATAAAAATATTTGATTCGGTTAAATACAATAAAATAATCTATTAATATTTAAAAAAATTACAAGTATTTTCTCTTTTTCAAGTAAATATGTTGCTTGTATTAAAAGGCATTAAGGTATGCACCTTCACTACATTACACATCATTGATAACATTTCTAAATGAAGAATAAATACTTTTGATTATGTTTAAAGTATTGTTTGGGATTGGATAAAAATTAAAAATAAATTACTAAACAAAATGAGTGTGTGAGAAAAATTACATTTATGTTATTTTAAATGTAAAATATAGCTTGTAATTAAAAAACTTAACATCCATAACAAAACAGTAATCTTTTATAAGTGTTGGCAAGTTAAAACCTAAACATATGATTTTTGAACTGTCATCCAGGTAAAAACCTATCATGAACAGACTATAGTAGCAGATGACATTGCTCTGCCTGAAATTACTATAAAAAACTACCAACTCTACTTTTGGAATAAAGCACTAGGCTAAATCATGGTTTAAATTAGGAGGGATAGCCAGCACACTTACAGTAGCCCCATGGCTTCTTTTTGGTGCTGACTGACAGCTCACAGCTGACAGTCAACATTTAGGTATAGGTAGGTATATACCTAAATGTTGAATGTCAGAAGTCAGCTGTGAGCTGTCAGTCAGCACCAAAACGAAGCCATGGGGCTACTGTAAGTGTGCTGGCTATCCCTCCTAATTTAAACCATGATTTAGCCTAGTGCTCTATTCCAAAAGTAGAGTTGGTAGTTTTTTTATAGTAATTTCAGGCATATACCTAAATGTTGATTGTCAGAAGTGACAGCTGCTAAACACATGTATTTGCAGATCATTTGGTTCGGCGTAAGGATACATAATTTGTTCTGGTAACTTTTCAAAGCCATCTGCTGTCAGTCAGCACCAAAGAAGCCATGGGGCTACTGTACCTAGGTGATATTGGAGTAGAGGGGGAAAAAAACAATTTCTACTCCAGTTCACCAAGCTAAGTGTGCTGGTTATCCCTCCTAATGTAAACCACAACTCCACTTTTATAATTTTCTTCTTAGTATTCCTATAACAAATTGACTTTTCTAGTCCAAAAAAAAATATTTTCCTCCATCAAATACTAATGGTAAAGAAGAAATAAAATGTGTGTGATCTGCCTATTATCACTGACAAATTATAACCAAAGGCAAATTTTATAATTTAAGAATTCAACATTTTGCGCAAATTTTTCTATATATACCGACTAAGTTTGAGCAGTTTTGTATTCCTTTTTAGCCAAAAAATGACTTTCTTGTACCTACTTTAACATTGAAATCAAACTTTTATTTTATAAAATCTAATAATTTTATTTACCATAAATCAGTCTTTAGATATTACATACTTAAAGGGATTTGAAAAGAAAGGGGTTGTTTTAGAGATGCACCTCCATTAGATTATTGAGGGGATGAGAAAACTTCAGTGATAAATTTCATGTATAAAGCAACCCACAAATACTCGATTGAGATTCAAATCCCAACCTCCCAGTGTAAAAACCATCAGTGTAAGTAGCAGTAAGCATCAATGGCTAACTTGATAATAAAAATATTTTGTAAAATAAATATATAGAGTAAATTTACTATGAAATGTTTTTATTTTGCAATGTGAGCTAGTCAAACTATAATGAGGTTCCCCCGCTGGGGCTAAGCGGACCATGAACAAAGTTAATCAAGAGAATTAGAAAAAAACAGACAGAAAAGACAACTCCATTACCTATGCCTTGTGGTTGCTGCAGATACAAATGGAGTTTAGTTGCTTGCTCAGCCAGTGACATAACATTGTACATCACAGATAGACGACAAAATATCTCATCACCTGCACGGCAATGTGCAATGTTATGAAGTAGAAATAACTTAGTCCAAATTGAGTGGAGTGAACAAAACATAATAGGGCAAGCAAGATTTACGGCCCCGAGACATGAGTCAAATTCTGATATGAGCTAGAGATTAAGGGATATAAAAGAAGTATAATGAATAATTTAAAACAAAATTATGTGAAAATTATTTATTTTAAATTTCTTCAATCTTTCTTTATTTTCATGATTGTTTTTACATGACTTTCTAAAATATAGATTTCATACAAATTCTATTTTATTTGTGGCATGGCAATAGAAAGACATACATTAAATGTCAAACAACATTACATGTGAGATGCAAACTGATCAGTTATATCAATACATTCTCATCTCCTAATACTTTTAGAGAGAAATGTGTAAAAGGACTTCTTGTGATATTAAAATGCGGTTGCTGCCTGCCCCTGTTCACACCACCCAGTCTCTTTGACTCCACCGGCCGTTCCTAAACGTACACGGAAGGAGTGCGCCACGAGGAAATAAAGATGTGGCGGCTTGAGCGAGACGTTTTTCTGCAGACTGGCAGCTCAGCCGTACTTGGGATCGGCCATCGCGAGGAAAGGGATAACACACCCTGGTCCACGCAACAAATGATCTGACGTACGATTTACTTAACAATGGCCAAAACACCACTTTTAACTCTGAACCAACTTCATCCCAACAACAGGCGGATGCAGAAAACAACAAACAGAAATAAGAAGTGCACCAAATCACAGAAAACTCAAAATTGAACAACTACAATACGTCGAAACAAAAACTAGAACTGGAACAACAACATATCTAGTGAGAACCTACATGCTGTGTTGCTGGCACCATGAGGGACAGGGGCAGGTGTAAGGAAAGAGAGGCGCGATTTTGTCCTCTGCACATGTGTCAATTGGCATACTTTAGTTTCAAATTTGTTTGGACTATAACTTTGTCTCGAACACAGTCTTAAGATTCTGCTTAACTTGTGTGAAGTAAGAGTGTTTAAGAAAATAAATTTTTATTTGAAACTAAAATTTGATCAAAAATTATTATCTACATAATGAACTTTGAATTAAAATCCAGGGTTGGTGACATGTATACAAATGAGGCAAAATTTTAATACAGAGTTATCATCTACAACAATACTGATGAAAAATCAAGACACACACACAAGGAGAAAGCAAAACCTTAGACACAAAATAAGGGAGAAAGGATGGACACACAGAGAAACACTTAAGAGAAGAAGAGAAAAAACTGAGCAATTTACAGTCTAAAATAAATAAATAATAAAAGAAATGTTAAAATCATCATTAGAAAATGTTTCCTACAACTATAAAAACCAATGAGTGAATCTGTCATTGTGTAAACTTAGCCCACCACACCAGCTTTATTGACAAAATAAAGCAGTTACGCAAAGCTTGACATACTAAATTGTTAAAAACTGGGTTGTTCAAAATCAGATAAGTAACGAAGTTACTAGCGGGATCAAATTTTGATCATTTTGTATTAAAATATAAATATTCAAGTTTCATAGTGCATCAACTTTGATTTTAAGCACAGAGTGAGCTGCCAGAACTTCCTAGGGCAGAATTTAAGACTTGTTGCTATTAAAACTAGACCCTTTTTTTTTATGAGACTTAGCTCTTGGCAACTTCCACTAAACATTCAAACATTTTACTATAAAAAACCCCACTTAATTTGCATTTTAAAACAATACTGCACATTAGTTATATTTTAATATAATATTCCCAATAAATTCAAGACAAGCTCATAAGAAACTCACTCAAATGAAAAACTAATTTGCTGATTATTAGAGAGAACTAGTTAGGGGAGTGAGGGGTTGGGGGAGGTTGGCTTATGGCAAGGAAAGAAGCAGATACACTAGATCTGAAAATTATTTGTGTTCTGAGTAAATGCTGGAACCCTCTTTCTTATGTTCCCATCCTGTCCAGTTTTCACCCTACATAAAAACTAGAGATGGGCCACTCGAATCTTCGAATCCACTGAATCCTGACAAGTATTTGAGATTCGAGGAGTCAGTGTTTTATTAGATTTGATGGTCGAATCTTTCACCTCACAAACAAAGCATAATATTTTGATTTTTGAATCAATAAATTACTAAGTTAGGCCTAATTGAAAAGCACTACTTAATCCGTGATCATTATTTTGTCGGACAAAAGAGAAACATGAATAAAACTATTTTTTTAATAAGAATTATTACGTGTAGAAAATTTAACATGCCTAATACCCTACACTTCTTTCTAGCCCTATGGGAAACGTGGACTCATAAATATTTTAATAAACATATTAAAAATCTTCAAAAACTGAAAATCAAAACTAGAATTACAAATAAACTTGAAATAAATAAAACAAATTACAGCTTTTTAAAAGAGAAATAAGAACACATTACACACAATACAAATTCAGCCGCCATGAAGTATGTGTTTACTCGCCAGCGGCCAGATTGATGATTAAATAATCATGACTGTTAATTATTACTACCCAACTGGTTTTAATCATCTAAAACTATGCAAAAAAACCCAATTTAGTTCATACGATACTTAAGTTAGATATTTTATTGGGTTTCATGAATAATATATACTGTCAACAGTTAGACACTGATAAAACTGTTTATTTACGCCTACCAGTCTACGTATTGTATATTGATTATTTATATAAAATCAATTCAAATAATCTGATCACTTAGTAGGTGCTATAGAGACACCGATATTTCGCGAGTTTAGTTTTTAAAAACTTTTACTTAGCACATTAAAATTGCCATAGAAACATAATTAAACATCATTGTGGCAGTTTTGAGTAAAAATATTGACGCGAAATAAAATGAAATTAAATCTATTCACGAAATTGACGATTTGGCCATTTAAACGCGAATTATGGTCACTTTTTCAATCTAAGCGCGAATAAATTATAAAACATTGCTGACATTAGCAGCCATTCTAAGACTTGAACAAATATATATATATTTAGCACCACGTCTTAATACCCGTTCGAGTTATACGCTTTAAGTACTAATTACTCTAGTGGATTAGGAATTGGGAAGGTTTAATTAGAGGAAGTGAACCCGCATTTGCGTGGAGGGAGAGTGGAAAACCATTTAGGAAAAACCACCCCCAGTTCACCCGACCGAGATTCGAACCTTGATCTCCCCGTCCTCAGCAGCCGAGCTCAACACGACAAGCGCGTTAGCCAACTACGCCACTGAGGTGGGTTTGAACNAGTACCAACTGAACCAATATAATTTTCTTTTAAAAGAAAAGTTTATTTCCCTTAACCAAAGACTTGCTTTATTTGGCTTCCTGATGACGTCACTTCCATCAGGTTGTTAGATATTAATGTTGCGTTGAATGAACATAATGCAAGAGTCGAAAATATGTTCGTGTTTTAAAAGATAGGTAAAAGATATAAAAGAAAATAATAATTTATACTTAAGCATTATAGAGTTCGCTATTTCCAATGTATGTTTAATTGTAAAGCATGTAATTTTAGTATTTTTTTTTAAATCTGTATTTTTATTCTAACTTTATCAAAATAAATTATAATACCTCAAGATGATTAAATTATATTATTATTATTATTATTAGCACCGCGTCTTACTACCCGTTCGGGTTATACGCACTTACGCTAATATGTAATGGTAGGGTGATTGTGAGATGAAATGGAGGACCTACAGTTTAACGTGGAATCCGAACCACGGTGGAGGCCTGGCATTCCCCACATTCACAAGATGTCTTGTCAGAGGTGAAGGAAGGGTTTGGTAATCAGGTAAATCTGTGCCGGGACCGAGATTCAACTCCGGCCGCCAGTACAGAAGTCTGACACCTTACCCCTAGACCGCCAGGTCACCAAGAGGATTAAAGTTGATCAAAAGGCAACTAGACCTAATCTGTTTGTTATTTCACATGTTTCTTAGAAACTTAACTCATTCTATCAACACTTTTAAAAATAACCTAAAGACACTCAAATTTTGATTGATTTGATTTCTAAACAATATGAGGCTATATGGTTTAATTTGGCTGGATTTTAACCAGTAATTTGTGAGGGGTGGTTGGGGTTGATTAAAATTAAAAGCATGATTGAAATAAATCTTAATTTATAGCTTAGGCCTATATTGTATAGTGTAGATCTATTTGTAAATCATTAAAATTCCTATCTATTTGCTAGGATTCGATATTCGAGAATAAAATGTAGATTCGGATTTGAGAATTAGTGTATTCGACCCATCTCTAATAAAACTAAATCAACTCCACATGAATTAAACCTAGAACCCTCAGATAAGATCATTTTTTGAGTTTTAATGAGCTTCGAGACGTTTTTATAGTCATAATTATTTGATTTAATTGAACGTATATTAAAGGTGAATCTCTGTGTGACCTCTGACCCCACTATATACCATGTGCACAACCTGCACAGATGGAGGCATGCCACATACCTGGACGGCGCACCAACACCACATCTTCTGGGTTGATGATGTTGCGCTCCACGGTGACACTGCTACCAGGCAAATTACGCCTGATGTCCACAGAGATCTTCTTGAGTTCGTTAATATCAAACCCCGAACCCTCGGGCCCCCGGAACACGGGACGTTCCCCCATATCCTTCTCATAAGACCCAGAGCTAGAGTCACGGAACCTGCGAGAGCGAACAACACTGCTGCAGAATCCAGCAGATTGCAGGACAATATTGTTTAGAAGTTTGTTTTAAAAATAATGTTGATTTCACATTGACAATGTAGGTCAATAAATCCCCTATACAAGCAGGTTATTGCAACTGTACAGTTGTGAAATATTTGCACTCCCTAACTTCTTCAGAAACAAGAAACACTAGGGAAGATTCTATAAAGGAATAATGTTGTGCAGGATGGACAAGATATTGTTACTATATAAACAGTTATTGAGATAAAAAGTGTTGTTTTGGAGTACATCTAAGGAATCGAACACAATAGGGGAATTTCATTTAAATGTTTAGTACACTGTCTTGTCAACAGCTTAATCCCAGAGGGAGGGAAAACCATCATTACCAGAGTGCATGTGGTAAATATCAAATCATAGAACTTAGCTGTCACCTACAATCCAATTTATACCGAACCAAATATCACAAACCATATGGCTACACGTACTGGTATCATAAAATAAGGTTACTAAGACATCTTTTAATACAAAATTGCAGGCAATTTTTTTTTAGAGTTTCGAGTGTACTATGTAGTATACAAATTATGTTGCTTTAATGAAAGAAAAGCAAGAAAGTAAAACAAGCAATAACTATTTAATAGAAAAGTATATGTGTGTTAACACCTCAAGATAATGACCACAAACTTTTATTACAGACAGGAGGTTAAGTCCACTATTTTATCAATCCAAATCTTAGAAAAATTTGTTAAGATAAGAGCTTGACCATATTATTAAGTAACTAAATGTTAATTTTGTTTTTTGTTACAATACATTAACTTTGACATTTATAATTTGGTTATGTGGCAAATTAATAGTTTTGAGTCTGGTTGTTTGTAAAGTTTGTTCTAAAATTATGTTGGGTTAAACTATCAATAAGTTGTTAAGAGCTGTTCAAAATCCAATTCTAATGATAGATTTGAGAAAATATTTTATTTTGAATATATTTTCTCAAATCTCCTTAAAAATCTGAAGCTTCCATGCCTAACTATAATCATGATAGTCTGAAGATATATTTCCATGCTATGTAAATGCAAGGGAATATGAATAACACCTTTCTGCCATGGATCCAACCCTTCTGGGGTGGTCTACATCAACAGAGGGGATCTGGTAGCGTGGGGAGGGTGATAGGTCACCAGGGCCTCCAGGCCCGCCACCGTAATGACTGGGACCTTCTCTAGAGGGCCCTACTGGGGCAAGAGGTGGACTTTTGGTCCTAGAAACACAAACAAATGTATACCTTACCTTCACTGTAACAATAAATTAAGCCACAACAATGACTAGGATAAATCCCTTTAAGAATGACTGTCAAAGTTCAATCAATTAAATTTTAAGCCAATATCGAGGTGCATATATTCCCCTCCATGCAGGATAGTCATGTGTTCAAAATAAAACACTTTGAAAATTTCTGTGCATAATAAAATCAGAATATGAAATGATAAATAAAAAAAATCAATAAGTTTTTATTTAAGGCATGTGTCAAATCAAATATTTGGTGAATGGTCATTTCTAGCAATTATTAAATTTTTGTATTAATGTAAAATAAAAACAGAATAATAATTTTGCTAAAATATTTAATATATTTTGTCATAATTTTTGTGTGTTAACATACGGATTCACAAATTTTGCGACCATGAAACACGATATTTCTGACAATTGGGAAGTTATTGGATGGTCTAACGAGTTCGAGCTTAAATGGTAAATTTAGCAATTATGCACACCACAAATTTGTTCCTTTGTTATGAAGGCCTCATATACAAGTTTAGAAAACTTGACAATCACGTATATATAGTTTTGAGATTTAACACGAAATAAAACTGTTTATAAAAGGCAAAGTGAAATTATTTATCTAATATTAAGTAAAATTATTTTAACAAATCCACGATAAAAGTGCTAACACATTGACATGAGCATGTGAAAACTATAAAGTTTAAAAATTTAAAATTAACTCCCTGGTAAGAAGCATTCCATGTAATTTCTACCAATGAATTTACCTCACCTGTCATTTTTGACGAAAAAAGGTTCTGTATCTATTTATTAACTAAATTATACAAAACTAACACCCCAGGGCTAAATAATTCACTATTTCGTCTGATTGAAATACCTTGAATAGGTCTGGATCAGGTTCTATTGCTCTCATAAGAGTTTTGTTTGCTATCATTTTGAAAGCTCTTTAAATTATATTTAATTTGACATGGCATTTGAGTAAAAATTTTAAATGTAAATTTCTCCAGTCAAACCAAGTATAGTAAGGCCAACATACCCCCGGGTAATATGTTCTTAGATCTACCACGGTCACGTGAAACTGGGGATAACACCAAACTATTAACTTATGTGATATTCATATAACATACATATATATGGTTAAGGTTTAGTTTAATTGATCAATTATTCACAGTAAGACATAACCGATATTAAATAAAGTATATAATAATGTGTACTGTACATTACATATTTTACCGTGTACTCACTAATCTCCATTCTTGTTGCAACAATCACATGATGATGATGATGTGATAGCACAACGCCCACAATGAAGTGGGGTGATCGTGTAGGCATTGTGACTTATTAACAATCTTTTTCTTTAGTTAAAAATAAATAAAATTGGGCAGCAGTAAAAAGTTTATGAGAAAAAAGTCCTACATCTCGATAAAGAACGCGGGTGGTTAAAACATTTAATGAGAATTGAGAAATTTAAGGTTAAAATATACTTTTCTTGAACTTGAAAATGTCTATTTAAATTGAAACTAAATTCCCTGACATTTTCCCGTTTTCCCTGTCATCCAAAAATTCCCTGACTTTTCCAAGTTTTCCCTGTCTGTAGCCACCATGATTTACTATTACATATTATTTGCTAGAATTTTTTTTTTAATCATCTTATTTTTAATTTTTTAAAGCATGAGCAACTTTTGTATGCATAAGAAATTGAATTGGAATAAATTGATCAATAAGACAATTTCTAGCAATAGCCCATGCAACGCGCATGTGCAACTGTGCAGAGAGGAATGGAATTGGAACATAAGGCGTGATCAGACATGATTACAATAAGGAATAATAAATGAAATATGAAACAATTCAAATTTCTAACCGTTTATCAATCCTACATTTCCGTTTAAGTAAAATTAAGTTGCCAATGCATATTTTGGGGAAATACCTATACACAATTTTACTCAAATTGATGTAGTTTAGAAATTAACAATACTAGACACCAAACTTATATAAGAATTTACAGACATAAATTATCTTTCTTTCAGGAGGAGTGATGAAGACAAAAGTAAATAATTCAATCAAGTTTTTCCCCTCTAAATTTTAAATAAAATTCCAAAATTTTCAATGTTTTACAATTAATCTAATGTCTAATGATAGATGACTTATTTTTTTTTAAATTCTAACATGTTTAGCGCATAAGTTTGAATTTTTTCTTGTATATATGTTGAATAGTTTTTTATGGTAAAAATTCACAAATATACAGGTAAATATATAAGAATTGGCTTGAGTGTTTTACACCGAAATCATGAAAATATGCCGAGTGCAAATGGGATAAAATTTCTTATCTCAGGTCTTTTGGCCCTAAAATATAAAAATATGTATAATTTGGTTTCTTAATAGATACAAGAGACCCCTCTAAAATAGTTAATGGTTAAATGCAATTTTCAATTTTTTGTTGTTGATTTCATATGAAATTCCCTCATTAACTATTCTTTTAAACTTAATAATTATTATAGATTATTTATTTAGTGAAAGTGAAAGTACATAACACTAAAATAAAATCACCTTGAGCGCTTCCTAGAGGGCATGATAGCCCTGGTTCTTTCACGCTCCTGGCTGCGTGGCCGCTCCCTCTTGGGTGGGGAGAGTTTCCTCTTGGGAGGGGAGAACGCCCGCACCTTTCCCTCTGGTGCCCGCTGCAACGGGGATCTACTTCTTCTAGGGAATGGAAAATCAGGGGGTTGGCTAGGACAAAAGGTGGGGGCATGACCCGGGGTAGAACTTAATCCCCTGGCACACCATAATCCCCCATGCATTTCACTCGGCTACGACAAACTATTAGCAACAGGTTGCTTTCAACTAATGGAAGAAAACTATGTTGGTGGGTACGTAAACAAAGGCGTCAGTCTCGTAGGGTTTGGTTTTCAGGTGACGAGGTCAGGGTTAGAAACTCTGCCAAGTTCACTGAGTAATTTTTCACTATGTCTCCACATAAATGTGAATACATTTACTCTAAATGCAACCTTCCTCATTCCTACCCCATTCATGTGAAAGATTACAGACGGAGTGAAAACATGGATCACAAAAACGGTAAACTAGTGGTTGATCATACATCTATTCACCCATCATGGTTAATAATGTAATCAATCATAAAGCATAAGTTACACATAACAAAGCAGGAGATAATAAAAGCTCCTACCCTCTGAAATATAAGGTACTGCGAGAATAATATGTTCTGCTGCTTTAATACTGTGCATTAACACTAGAAATTTTCATATTCTGAAAAATTGAAAAATGACACCTGGATATGGGAATCAAACCCGAGCGAGACTTTTGGCTTAGTACGCAAATGATCACCACTGAGTTATCCAGAAATCATCCAGTGCCCAGGGTCATTATTCACTCATATTTTAAGGCAGAGTCTATGATGAAATGACTGGGTACAGAACGATTCCTGGATAACTCAATGGTTAAAGCATTGTTGTACCAAGACAAAAGTCACGTGCCCAGATGTCATTTTTTCAATTTTCAGAATATAATATCTAGATGCAAGTAAATCCTCACTAAAACAAATATAATAGCTTTGGCTATTTGGTTCTCAAACTAGACATTTTGTTCAACCCAACTAATTATTTGAAACACTTGGCTAACGTTGCCCTAAATACAAAATTTTTATCCAATCAACCAGCAGCACTGAACATTTTGTAGACTTGACACATATAGGGGTGAGTTTGCACATCGTTAAATGAAAATAAAATTATATTTTTCATATGTTTCTATGATTCATTTGACTTACATTGAGCTTACGAGTATGTGTTATCCAAAAGATAATGAGTAACTTAAACTTAGTTCAAACCGAGTTTAGTGTTCAGCAGTCCTGAATGGAAGTGAAATTAATATTTTATCACTATATTAAACTAATGTAAAATAAAATAAATGTTTACGGAATACAATGTTTTAAATCACATTAACTATCCCGCCATTTAGGGAAGAATGGAAAAAATAAAAAACTATATTATGTTAACTAAATCCAAATTATTGAGGATGAGAATAAGTATGAGAATCTGAACAAAGAAAACGAAAGAGTACTTTAAGTGCAAAGGGTGGGAGTGGGGCCACTCACTTGGCTAGTTTTAAAGTAACAGCAGAAAAAAGGGTTTTTAAACAGGTGTTTTATGAAATTGGTCATGTTGTGCAGATAAGTCATACACATCAAAGCAAATATGCCCCAACACTGCATTTCAGTGAGCTTTAAGAATATTTTGCTGTAAAATATCTGCATACTTCTAACAAGGGGGAAAAAAAACGTAGCCGAGAGAGGCGTGGAGGATTTCAACAAATAAAACAAAATCAGGCCACAAAGTCAATATATGAGCCATGTCATATAGATGACAACCTTTGAAGGAACTGCAGATCTTTTGAAAATAAAGCTTAATGTATCTTTTCCGACTATTGGTTGATGTTTACAGGCCAGTTAGAGGTTGAACTCTTGACATTCCAACATTACGAAATGACCCCAACACAAATGACTGACAACACTGTTATTACTCTACAATGAGTCTGCAGTTATCTCAGAGGTTGAAACGCTCTTAACCCAGCCTTGCAATGTCAGCAGTACCGGCAGGTGATATTAAAATAGCGGAGAAAAATATGTTCATATTACCTGCATCTTCAAAATACAAACCATGCTTCAATCGTATTATGTGAACAAAACTAAATGTGATCTCTTGTTTTAACTGTATAAATTTTATGATCTCTTAATATCTTCACCATTTGAAGAAACGTTTGACTTAATTGTCTAAGCAATATTTGCCATTTTGAACAGCATGGTCTTCCTTTGTTTCTTCCATGCCATATTAAACTTCCCTATTTATACTCAAAATACCTTGGAATAAACAAGATGGAATCTTAGAAAGTAATATATCGGTACATATAAAAGCACATTAACAGAAATTTACAAACAAATATCTCAACGCTCCATGGCATGGCAACTTTCTCAGGAAATAGGCAACAGAGAATGGCATTTAAATATTAATTATTTTCTAGAGTTCAAAGAACCCTGTTTAAGATAATGCTGTAGCATTCTTAAGGCACTTTATTTCAGTAGTATTCATTTTTACTCAGTGATATTTTGGTTTCCTTTGGTGACCTCTACTCACAATGTTCTAGTATTCTTCAGTTCTTAAATCGTTACATACATACACACACACTTGTTAAAATCTTGAAAGTTTGGAGTTGTAATCCATACAACTATTGAGATGCACACTTCATTTAACTATTTATTGGAGAGGTCGTCCAATCTTCTTCAATCAACAGGGCATTAAAATTGTCTAGTTTTTGTTTGCGAACAGTGATCTAGCAATCTTTCAACTATCAGAGTTGAAAGTTTTTTAAATGTCCAAAGCAATTCAAATATTGGCAACCATTCTTTGCAATTTTCTGGATGGACAAGTTATGTCCAAACAAATATTAAAAGAAAGGTTGGAAAAATAATCTTTAAATACAATATAATTTGTTTTTTAATAGAATAAAACTTTGTTACAGTTATAACTTAAAAAATCTTCTTTCTTCATCTTTCATTGTTCATTTGAAATTAAAACTTGCATAAAAAATAGTTTAGTTAGCCAGACATTATTAGTATGCAATAAAAAGAAACTCATAAGTTTCTATCCCCTTGCTTGATTAAATTGAGGTCACATTTTAGTTACGTTAGGCTTGTCCAAACTATAATTTTCTTTAAGAGCATACAATTTACTTTGTGATTTTATAAATAGCCTATATTTTGATATATTATTTGCAACCATTAATTTAAGTTTTATTGGGGGTTTAAAAAATAAATGTTCATTACAAGCATGCCATCTTTTCTTTAAATATAATGTTAATACTTTGAAAATTTAAATTATTTACTTAGGAGTTGATCTATAAAATTTTAATTGGTTTTAATTCGGCCTCAGTGGTCTTGGGGTAAAGTGCCCAATATTCATGGGTTCAAACTCGGGTGGTATCAACACATTTTTATAGTGATAAAAATCTGTAGCACAACATCCTTAGAAGGGGAAGTAAAGCCGTCATTTCCATGTTGATTGTGGTATGTAAAAAAACCCTGAAAGAGATGAAAGGGACATGGAGATAACTTTCCAGGTTAAATGGGTAGATCCTTTCTCTCTTGCTCATAGAAATTCTCATGCGATATAATCAGTCGGATTATAAAGTGCATGTTAAATAACTCAAAAAAATAAATTGGTCTGAAATTTAGAGTATTTATATAATATGTATCAATACATGAACTAATCCAATTATGGTTTTCTTAACTATAAATCAATAATTTCATAATCTTCCTTTCGATGACCAATAACTAAAATTCCCAATGTCTCTCAATCTGTTAGTATAGGTGGGAATTATTGCAGATAAATAATTTAATGTTTCAGACTGATAGTTGTTATTAAAGTAGTTTTATCCAAAGTATCACAAATGACCTTGCAGCAAAATGATTTTATTTCATCCTTTGCTTGTGCTTTCCAAAGAGACGACACAAGCTCCAAAATATATGGATGAAACTTTACATAATTTGATAATATATTTCATTCTATTTAGTTGAAAATAATTTTAATAAGCAAAAATATTTGTTTAATCCGGCAATCTACCAAAGTTAATCTTTAAAAATTGTGGGGGGAAATAATACAGATTATTAACAGGTTCAGAATTTTATATTACATCATGCAAAGAATGATTAGACCACGGACTTTATGTTGTTATTAATATATGAGTATCAATGTCACAACAAAAGTGGACCAAGCAAAATCCTCATTACTCGGGAGATGCCTGATCTTATTTTTCTTTCAGGTTAAATTTAATAGTTGTCTTCTTGGATATTTCTTGACAAACATTGGTCCAACCAACCTTAAAGCCTTCAACAGTTACCTTTGTCATATCAACAAAAAAGCATCAATTTATAAGAGGAGAAAACTCATATATATATAAAAAAAAAGCATATAATTAAGAATATTTGGATACAATAAAATTTTAAAAATATATTTCGAAACAACAATCCAGTTATTCTAAACACGGTTTCCAGCTTGCGACTGGGTCAATTTAGTAAAATGCACCCGTCCGCTGCCTTTATCCTTTCGCCATTCTTCTCCTTTCAATGGCAAACTTTCTGTTATCTGATCTCTTGTTCTAACCAAATAGTTTAAAATATATTTTATGAGGTGAAAAAAAACTGTAAGAATCACAAAATATGGTATTAAATTTTATAAGTAGATTTACACCTCGGATAGATTATTCATCAGGTGAACCAACTTTTTGCTATATAATAAGATAGTATTGTACAAGTAAAACATGACTTGATGACTCTTTATAAAACAATGTGCCACTCTGAATTTTACAACCTTTTAATACATTCATCAGCTGTAGCCATCGATATGACTTCCCATAACCTGTGTGCTTCTTGTCAATCGACTGACTCCTTCACAACAAACTATAAGAGGGTTTCCTTACATATGTGCATATTTGAGTACAGTATAAAGGCTGATATGGCATTTCTTCATGGTGTCATCAATGATTAATTTAAAATCAAAACTTGGCAACATTTTGGCCAAGTGCGAATTTTTCAATAAAAAGTTATAGGTATACTTTATGCATAAAATATTATTGCGAACATTAGTTGTAATAAGCCTATATTTCAAAATCCCTCAACAAATCATCTAAATATGCATGCCTGAAAAATTAATATCATAGTTAATTAAAGTGAAAGTTCCAAATCCTAGAAACAATTTCTTTTGATTTCAAAGGTAAATAAAATAACCATGATGAAAGATGTAAACTAAGTGCAAGAAATGCAATCAAAAAGATGATGATTAGGGGAAAAAAAAATGTTTTCAGCCATGGGCTTTCCATATCACTTTCATTATATTCAAATATATTTTCGGTATAAATTGATAGAAGAAGCAAATATTTGGTGAGATTAGGCTCTTTTAGGGATCATTTAATCTGCCCAGTAGTTCTATTCAAATATTTAGTTGAAAGAGAACATTCTGAATTTCTTCAATCAGGAGGTTTTAAAACTCAATTATTTTCATGTTTTTGAATTTCCTGACATGTTTTACTTTAAGTTCCCGTCTTTAGTATTGGCCAATCTAAATATTTCATTTTAAGGGCCTTTGTTTCTCTTTTTTTATCAACACAATTTATTCAATCAATTTTCGACATCAAAAATTCTTCAGTGCGTGTGTGTGTGTATGCATGCATTATTGTGTCCAAGTATTGACACTTGCGCAGCCAGATACTGGTAACTACAGCTAACAAACTATGCTTCCAAATTACCTAGGTCTCATTGCTTGAGTTTCTATGTATGATTCCCTGAAACAGAACAGGTATAAAGTTCAGGCCCCTCTGGACGACCACAAAGACGTAACCTGACTATTAAACAACTACACTAGGTTTTCACAAACACTTGATATTTTAGTTATCAACACCAAAGATGGTAGTAAGAGATAATAATAACAACTTGAAAGTGTAACTATAATTAAACACTTAAGATAACTAGGGAATTAACTGAAAAATATGCTGAACATAACATATCTGGTAATAAAACCTCTTTCCATAAAAAGCTAAAAATGAGAGATGGTAATAAATTAGTTAAGTTAGGCCATATTTTCACAAAAATACAAACTCTTATAAAAATTGCAAATCTTGTTATTATAATCTTTCATAATTATTTTATCTTTGCTCTTATCAATGTTGGTCGCAAAGAAATAAGTTTGAATTTTCTTTACTGTTCTTCTAACCAAAATCAGGACATATATGAAGCTACGAAAGGCCTAGCAATCCGGGAGTGGAGACTATATGGCTTGAATGAAAAATTGACTCAGGCCACAAGCTGTAAACAGTAATAGATGTAAGTAAGATTATGAAAAGTAATATAGGCCTATTGTATTGGTGTAAATTGTCAGTTTTTTTAAAGCCACTCAAAAATGTCTCATTTGTTCTGCAGGAATGTGTTTTCTATAGCTAATGAAGTTAAAAATTCTTCATTGACATTATTTTTAAACATGTACATATTTTTATCATTACAAATTCTCTTAGCTTTGTTTCTAATTAAGTTTTTACACTTTGTTGGGGCACAAAATTTGGAAGTTCGACTATAGTCCCAGAAAGATGAGAAAAGCATTCCGAAATGTATTTGACTTGTTCAATGCATATTGTATAGTATAAACCAACAAGGCCTTTAAGTTAATTTGAAAAATATGTTTGAATGTACAATAAAATGTGTTATGGTTATCAATAAAACACAAAGATAATTTGTACTTTTATTTTGTAACACCCTAAATTCTGGGAGAAATAATAATAATAATAAACAAAGAATCTGATAAAATAATTAAAAATAAAACCTTAATAATATTTTCTCTTTGACAGGCACATATACAAGAAAGCTGCATTTATTTATAGGACATAATACTGGACAGAATGTGTAAATACCATCCCCCTGGAAAAATATAATTTATGTTGTACAAGAGACAAAAGGGTACTGTGACTAGATTTAATTACGAAACACCCCTCTAATGCAGTTAACTTTTGATAGGTTCACAGCAAGAAATTTAAAGATATTTGAGAACTCAGAATGAGCTTTCCTTATTTTACTGTGAAATAAGGAGTTTCATAGTTGTATTCCCTTCTTTCTTATTTACATGAAAAGGGTGGTTGGTTATATGTAAAGGGTGAAAGGGTGTATAAGCTTAGGCAGAATAGAGAAGTAGTTTCAGGCTAAGACAAAGACTATTGTATGTTAAGCTGTGTGGCCTGACAGCTATTGATACTTTCTTGCTGATTGAGATGGCCAGTAACCTTAAGGCCAGAATATTTGTAAATTTGAGTTAGCAGTCATGTGTAAGACTTACTGAAATAAAGAGAGGAAGGTTTTAAGTCTTTTGAAATTTCACAGAGAGATTTCAGGGGTTCTGCAAAAAATGGTATTTAGGATTCATTCCCTTCATACCTTTTAAAAGGCATAAAAATCAGTCATCAACAAATCTAATGCAATATAAGGCAAGATTTCAGCCACTCATGCTGTGGTTGGACAAAAATTATGGAATAAGATGTAGTGCACTTTAACAGCAGTAAAATGGATTGTCACATACCTTAAAACTCTTTAGGCCTTAAAATATTTGATTAAGTTTTTGTCAACATCAAAACTCATTAAACCTGTGCGAATCCAAAATTTTCATTAATGAAATGAATCCTAATCTTGTATAACTCAAATAAAATCCGAATCTCATGCTTAAAAAAAAATTACAAGCAAAGTCTAGATCTAATTGTATGCCTAACTTTTTTTTTAGTCAAATCAGAATCGAATATTATGCTAATATATTTTATCAAATCGAATCCCAGTCAAATCCAATGCTAAAAAAACAAAAAATGGATAGAATATTTTAAAGGTTCAGATATAAATTGCATGATTTATTTTAAGCTTACTAAGATAATGTTTCAAATCAAATCTGCATTGGATATTTTGCTTTATTAAGTTTCTGAATCCAATCCAATAATTTGATATATTAAAAAACTGTTAATTAACATTTTAGATTAGAAAAATATATAATACATAACATTATCAAAAGGCAAAAATAAGTTAAGCTAGGCCTAACACCACTTTTATAATTATGGTGTAGAGGTTGATTAATATCCACTAGTAGGTGAGCCTGGCTACTTTTTTTGGCACCGCATCTTACTACCTGTTCGGGTTATACACTTATTACATTTATGTTTTTAGGGATTAGGAATGTTTTATTTGGAGGAAGTGTGTCTGCATTTGTGTGGAAAGAGCATGGAAAACCATAATGGAAAAAACCCTCTGTACACCTTACCAAGATTTAAACCTTGGTCTACATTTCTTCATCAGCCTACTCTACCGTGAAAGTAATGCCTTTGACCATTCAACCAATGAAGTGGGTGGCTACTTTTTTTAAAATTATAAGATATTCACCATTACAAACAACTGTCGCTCACATCATTCCTTGATGACCTAGAACTAGGATAATTTCTTTCTTCCATTACCACGCAACTGATTTATGGTCTGATTATATTATGTTAATGAAGTATTGTAGTAAAAGCAGTGCAGACAATTTTTGGGAAGAAAAAGAAACCGAAGAGAAAGAATTAGTTCAATGATGAATGTATAACAGTAATCGAGAACAGAAAGAAGAGTGGCTAGCTGCTAGAATGAGAAAGAGGGAATGTTTCAAGGAGTAAAGAAAGGAAACACAAAGGACATTGTGCACAGAGAATCGGAAGTAAATGATAGCATTCCTGGAAGAAACAAATCAGGATAAGCAATGCAATCAGGCAAGGAAGTTCTACCAGAAGATAAAACATTTGAGAACTGGCCCTTAGACAAAATCCAGTTTCATCCTAGACAAGAATGGCAATATGATGTTAAGCAAAATTAAACCTTAAAGAGACGGGCGAAGCACTTCTCGGAATTTCTCAATTGTGATGAACCAGTATAACACAATGAGCCTGTGGCAAGGTGGAAGGCAGAAGAAATAACACCAGTCACTTTAGAAAAGGTGAAGAACTGTATCAGTAGACTGAAAAACAACAAAGCGGCTTGAGGATGGAATGGTGGCAGAGTTGGTGAAAGAAGGCGAGGGGTGACTTCACAAACAGATACACACTGATATATAAGATCTGGAACACAGAGGAAATGCCTAGAGACTGGCACTGATCTACCCAATAAACAAAACGGGTCGATAGACAGAGAGCAACAACTACCGGGGTATCTCCCTCCTTAGAACAACCTACAAGATTTTCAACATGATCCTAATCTGTGGATTGGAAAAAATTGTGGAACATAAGTTGGGTGATTACCAGACAGGTTTCTGCAGTGGACGGTCAACAAAGGACATCTGTGTCATGAGACAGATTTGGGAAAAGTGTTATGAGCATGACATGAACATTAGCCCCTTGTTCGATGACTTAAAAAAGTATATGGTAGTATTCACCAGGAGAGCCTATTTAAAATCATGAACAAATTCCAAATACCTCAGAAGCAGCAGTGCTGTATGGTAGAGAGATGTCGGGGAGGTTTGAAGTGGGAACTGGACTGAGACAAGGTGACACTATCTATTTTTCAATTTAACACTAGAATGGGTCATGCAGATGACCCATAAAGGAAGGAGTGCTGAACGGCCGACACAAATGCCAATCTTATGCAGATGACATTGCGTTGATGAGCCAAGACAAGGCAAAATTAAAGCAGATTACAGAAGTTGTCAAACAATAGGCTGCAAAAGTGGGACTGCATCTCAATGAAGAGTATATATGCTGATGTCGAGGCTGGAGCAAGACCAGGACCCACTATCCCCAAGCGAGATGAGCTTCAAACCAGTGAACAAATTCAAATAGCTCAGAGAGTGGTTCAACACACGTAATAAAGTAGACTATGACATAAAGGAGAGGGCCCAAGCAGAAAACATGTCTCTCTTCAGTCTATAAAATACAATGAAATCAAAAGTTCTGTCGAGACGGACAAAGGTCAATATTTACAACACCATCATTTGTCCTATTGTAAACTACGGCTCTGAAACCTGGACAGCAAGGAAGACCGATCAAGACAAGCTTGACATCTTCAAGAGGAGGAAGATAGGGCAAAAACTCCGGCTCGTCAAAGAAGTGGAGAGAGAGGACAAACAAGACAGTCTACAGGGCGATAAGTGGGTGCAAAATCACAAACATCTTGAGAAGCAGACGGATCCAGTGGGCTAGTCATGTGACTAGGATGCCTGAAGAATGAAGATGCAATGCCCAAACCAGTGCTAGAAGGAATACTGAAAAAAACATGCCCCCTTGGAAGACCTAGCCGGTGGTGGAGAGATGAGCTGGAAAGATACCTAACCCAGTTGGGGTAGCCAGAGATTGGAGGAGAGAGACACTAGACCGACCAAGATGGAGACAACTTGTCAAGGCAGCTCATGACCTTCAGGGTATTTAATCGCTGAATTAATACAAATATGATAATAAAATATGAATTATAGCTTCAAATTTTGAGTTAAACCAATCAAATCTAAATTTAAGATTTATTTATTCAAAATTTTGAATCAAATCCAAATCTTACAATATTAAGATTAAACATTTGGAATTTAGTTTGAATCTTACTAAGATTAGACTTGGATTCTAAGGTTCGCACAGGATAGGCTAACAAAACAAGTAGGAGAATGTAGTTATTTAAAAATTGATTTTTAATTACTGGAATATGCAACATTTGTGGAAAAAATACAAATTTTCCAAAATTGTCATGTAGCAGCAGCTGGGTGATTTAATACGGAATAACCTCAATGTAATTGGGATCACACAGACAATTTAAACCACACTATTTTACGGCATCTAGGTGAAATATGTGTAGAAGAGTGTTGGATAGGGATTAAGGTAGTTAGTAAAAGAAGCTGTAAAAATTTGACCAATTAATTCCTTATATGAGGTAGTGAGTGACAAGTCAAACTAGTTTAGAAGTATGAAGGTGCCATATCATTACTTGTCTGTAAGCTTGGCATTAGTTACCTTCTTGGTGAGTGTCTAAACTCCCGCCTATCTCGGCTCCTGGTAGGGCTACCACTACGGCCACTGGAGACATACTTAGTTGCTGCAGTGACCGGTGGGGCCATGCGTCTTCTCCTGTCTGGTGAGCGACCTCTGGTCCTGAATCCTGGTGAGCGTCGAGGTGCTATCCTAGGGGGAGGGGGTGTTGCACGTTGACTTGGAGACCGTGGAGATGGCATGGCTACAAGGAAAGAGGACGGTACATTAGACAAATCAAGGTAATAAATTCTACAAACAGGATAGGAGTAAACTTTAAGAAAATGTACAAGCATTTACTTGGATAAACAAAAAAATCCATTAAAAGCCAGACGATGTATCTGAACTATTTTGTGGGTGAGAGACAAGCACGATAGCACTGTTCTAATCTGCATATTATATTAATAATATTAAAGTAAAAAATATTGTACCTTGCTTGGAAACAATTGTTGCCAATATGAAAATATTAGTGTTAAAAGTGTATTAATAAAGGAATGAATGTATCTAAGCTATTAAATTTACATCATTATAATTATAAGTTGATTGTTTAGTTTCAATGTTTTGGTTAGATGTAGTTCGCCAAATATGATAAAGATCAAAAATAAATAAATTATATTGCCACAAATGAGGACTGTTTTACTAGGTCAGTATTGAAATTCAATGTTATTTTTAAAATTAACTGTCACCAACCTGTGAATCTAATCAGTAGTGCCCTGTGATTGAACACTATTTATAATGATATCAGAGTTTTATGATGATGAGGCATATATACCTTACTACGCAGTTATCACAAAGTTATGTGATCTGATTATATATGATACTTATAATTATGAAATGAGCAAGACTTTTGATGTTAAACATAATTTATTTAAATGATTACACCTTCGGTACTAAAGATATGGTGTAAAATGACACAACTTTTGTTAATTTACAGATTGTTTTTTTGTGATATTACACATTCCGTGTTCTAAGTACTGTGTAGATTTATGTTACTACTTCTTGTTATATTATCGAGTTCTGTTAATATATTACCGGCACTGTTTTAACGAGCCGCGTAATGAATCAAACAGTTTTTCTGATATATATTACTGGCACTGTGTTGATTCATATGTACACAAGGCTTATGCATGACCTACTCCTTGCCTCTTGGACCCCTTGTCACCAGTGTCCAAACTAATAGAAAAACTACTGGCAACCTAATGTTGTGAAGGCTGGCTTCCTATTGGATAGAGGGAGCCAACATATCACATGATTTTTCTAAATACAACGGAGTTGATCTTTTCAAATTCCTTGACCTTTCCAGATGCTTTTATCTTATACTCCTGATTATGTTTTACCCTTTTATTAGGCTAACTGCAAACTACTAGATATAACACTTAGCAGCGCGTCTTACTACCAGTTCGGGTTATACAATTTTAAGTACTATTTACGAGAATGAGTTAGGAATTGGGAAGGTTGAATATAGAAGTGAACTTGCATTAGCGTGGAGGGAGATTGGAAAACCCTTTAGGGGGGAGGGGGGGCGGGGGGGAACCTCAGTTCACTCAAGCGAGATTCAAACACTTTTACTGTAATTTAACAAGCCCATTGATTCACCAGAATATACTGTAATAATTATATTTTATTTTGATCTTGAAATTAAATAGACATAAATGACATTGGAAACACTCATATTGGACTTCACAAGATTTTTACAGCAGGAACACCTTGACTAGCACCTACTCCTTTAAAGTTCTCTCTCTCTCTCTCTCCCCCCCCCCCCCC
>CABEEJ010000511.1:167742-200365 GCA_901482245.1 Timema douglasi
CGTGTGTGTAGGTCTGGTCAACAATCTAAATAACATTGAATGAAAAAAGCAAAATAATAACATATTTACCATGATATTTGTTTTTCTTAAGAAAATGGAGCATATAAGTATTGCATTACAGTCAACTCTCGATTCTATGACCTTTCAAAGTTCCCTGGAAAAGGGTCGTTATTTCGAAGGGGTCGTTATTGGAATTTTAACAGATTTTGTTCCACCCCTGACCTTCATACGAAAAAATTTCATTTTTTAGATAATACGTGAAAAAGTAAATAAAATAAAACCTACCTATTTCTTGAAGAAGGTACTCCTTTCACTCATTTCGTCAAAATTATAAGTTCGTATCAAATTTTAAAAAATTGTGTGGGTCATCAAGTATCGTTCACAAAATCCAACCAAAAACGTAACCAAATCAAAATAACAATGTTAAACAATAGCATGGGTCGTCAAAAATTGTTCACAAAATCAAACCAAAATAGTAACCAAATCGAGAATCGAAATAACAATGGCAAAAGCAAGCCTGGCGTGTGATGTAGCGGCAGTCGCGCACGTGGAAACATTGTCTTGGTTGTGGGAGGGGTTGTACAGAGTCAAGTGATATTGGCTGGCATTGATGAGGTGGTGTCTTTTTTTATACCTGACCCACCCCAGTTACTAGTAATACAGCGCTCACAAAGATAATTGCAACGCAGCAACCTAAATAAATGCAACAAACACATTTCCTTAAACTTTTCAAACTTTTTTCTCACATTTTTCACGGTTCTCCAAAAAAGGGTTGTTACTTCGAGAGGGACGCTATTCCCGGGATCGTAGAATCGAGAGTTGACTGTACTTGTTCTGTTTATGTACAATTTTTTGAAAATTTAAACCCTAATAGCACCCAAACACTTTTAAATAACAAATCAGGTTTTTTTTAAAGCTGTTAAAACATACTTTACATCACACGATTAAACCCCCCTCCCCCTACAATCATTATTTTTATCCTTGATAACTGGATTTTTAAGACAATCTCTATTTTTGGTGGTCATATCTTATGAAGGGGTCCAAGAAGCAAGCCAATTTTTCTTTACAATAAATATTCATACACATGAATATAAGACAAAAAAAAGTGGACTTGTTATTTCAAGCCTATCGTGGGGTTTTTAAATTTCCAAAAGTGGTCAAAAATGGTTTTTTTTCAGTAAGCTTCGACCTTGAAAAAATATGCTTTGGTTTCAAATTAAAATTTTGTTCATACCACATAAAAAAATAGATTTTTAATGAGCTAAGACTGAGCTCTGTAGTTTTGATAGAAAAGTTGTGGCTCATAAAAAAACAACTTTGAAACACTACTTTTTTTTTGTCATCGGCCACTAAACAAATATTCTATATATCAAGGGATATATCATTTAAAAATCTAAAAAAAAAGTTTTTTTGGGGTCTTGGAGGTAGGGGGGGAATGACACACAAATTTTCATCAAAATAAGATAAGGTAGAGCACACTGAATCAGTTGAATTAAAATTGAATAACCCTTTACTATCAAAACTACCTAATGAATACACACACTGTTGAATTAATGAATAGAAAGTGATATATTCCATTCACTATAGGTTTTTACCTGGATGACAGTTCGAAAATCATATGTTTAGGTTTAGGGTTGCCAACACTTGTAAAAGATCACAGTTTTGTTATAAATGTAAAGATCTTTAATTACCTGTTATATATTACATTTAAATAATGTAAACTTAAGTTTTCTCATACTATTTAAATTTTTTTAAATAATTTATTTTTATCCAACTTGAAACAATATTTTAAACATAATTATAAGTACTAATTTTTCATTTTGGAATGTTACTGATTTTGTGTAATATAGTGCACACGTCAATACCTTTTAATAGAGACATCGTATTTACTTGGAAAAGAGAAAATTGTTGTCAATTTTTTACATACAATACATGATTTTATGATTATTTTATCATATTTAGAAATATTTAACTGAATAAAATATTTTCATCAACTGCATGTCTGCATCATTGTAAAAAACTTGTTTACCGTTATGTTCAATCATATGGTTTAGATTTGTCAGTGGCCATTTTGAAGCTCTGTTCATTAAAAGTTTTTGTAAAAGTGGTGTGAATATTTTTTTAGAGTGGAATAAAACTATAAATAAACTGTGTCCAACCTCAAATAAATATATAAATAATATTGGCCTAAATTACTGTGTTTAACTATCACATGAATATATTACCATCTGTTTTCATTACAGTCATCCAAAGTGATAGATGTCAGATGTTGGCGTAGTGATATATTAGGGATTACATCTAGTAACATTTCGAGCTGTCATCCAGGTAAACTTAGCTCGTGAATGACTTATACTTAGGGGCGCCAGGAACGTGTTACATTAAAGCGTAGAGTAAAGTGAACAAGTGTGTAGGGGACAATATTCAGACAAGGCCAATATTTGGCTTAACCCAATAGGAGATATTGACTTTACTCATTATTGTAAATAAGGTTGTAGGGGATATAGAATGTTAACCATCATATCATAAGTATAAAAAAAACATTGTGTAAATATTAAAAAGTTCATTAAGATATTTTCTAGAAACTCAAGGTTGGCTGTCCTGGACCGGGCCAATATGATCATTAAATTGAGATCCTCCATTTTGAATTTCGGATTTGGGGAGTTTCTGAAGTGTTATTATTGGACGACCAACAAAACAAAATCTATTTAATGCTAAGCAATAATTTATTAAAAACTCCCAATAAAACGATATCTATTGCATCTACGATGTAATTAATAAATATGCGAATTAAAGTAGAAAGCATATATTAAAAAAAATGGAGGCAATTACAACCGAAAGAGTACGGAATGCCGTAGGAACATCTAATTAAATAAAGGAAAGTACAAAACAACTAATCATAAATGAATGCTTGACATACGGAGAGAAATTATGAGATACATTTATACATACCTTTGGGTAATTAACTAAATATAAAACCTAATTTAGGCCAAATCTTTTATTGTAAAATGACGCCACAAGATAGTCTCCGTGTCGATTTAAACGGAAATGACTACGTTCATATAAAAATATTGTATTAGTAACATTATAGATCAAGTTGATTTTTGGAAATATTTTTATGAATCAAAAATAGTATGTAAAAATATATTATTTTTTCAAATAATAAACATCAGCTTTTTTTATTAAATTTAATGAACAAAAGTTAGCTTGAACGGAAAAAGTCTTTTTAAAATTATAAGGTCTACAACTACAATGAAAATAAATAGAAATAATCTTTGATAGAAACTATAATGGAACACAGTAACTAAAGAAATGTGATTAAAAGTTTTACAATATAGGTAGATAGTTTAATGTACTGATCCTAATAAACTACAGTATTTATTACAAAGATAAGATAATAAATTAACCAAAACGATATTAATATGTATAAAATAATATAGTAGCAAAAATTTACATCATCTCACAAATGTATAGATGTTATTATGAAGAGGCAAGTTGATTAAAAAGTTTGAATGGTTGATGTAATGGTCTTGCTATTTAATGCACTTATTATTTATATAACTATTATATAGAGAGATGATTTTTGCATTGGTTGTAAACTTATTTAAATTGTTCATTAGAGTATTTACTAAATGAACAATAAGATGCAAGGGGGTGTATTTTCATAATTTACCTAAAAAATATAACCCTAATTGCTTCCAATATTATTACTTTATATTTGATTTAAAAAAAATGCTGTATGGGGAAGTTTCCCATAATAAATAATAATAAAAATATTATGAGAAGTTAATTTTTAGGGCCAGTTGAACAAAAATAAAAAATTTAACCTCAGTCCTTAAAACCACAATCAGTGGCTTGAACAGAGATCAAAAGTAAGTTTATCTCCTATAGACATCTCATTTCCAGTAACAATAAGGAAAATTTTTAGGATCTAAATACACATTCCTTGCACATTGTTGTCAAGCTCAGATATTATAACCGCACTCATAATATAGTTAAAGTGAAGTCGCAAAGCTCCTAATATAAAATAAAAATGACTGATTTGCGTCCGAGATTATAAATGAACCAATAATTATAAGTTTTTCAATTTGTTTTTTAAATTATGACTGAATGGACCCGTTTCTAAATGGCTATAGAATTATATATTCAATATTTTTATGCATATATTTTTTTAAATTCAACTCAAATGGTTGGATATAAAAAAACAATAAAATCTTAAGTTTTGTGTGTAATTTACAAATATAATATCTTTAATCACGTAAACCCTATCCCTAGGTTATAAATCATTCATTAGTTACATAAATTTAGGTTTATTACAAGAATGTGGCGACACCACCCACTCAAGCAAAGTGGGAGGGAGAGTGTCTGGGTAGAACCCAAGATTCAGTCGGCAGTAATTCTATTGGTTGCTTGACAAAGCAACACTAATAAACTTGACACTTGTCCAGAGAACGAGTTAGAATATTTCAGATATTTTTTTTAGCCCTTAGCAAACAAAAAATCTTTGCAAGCCAGAAAGTGAAACTACAACAATATTATTTAATAAAATATATCATTTAAAATATTAATTTTTTTAATTGGGATTTATGAAAACAAGATTATATCAGTACACGACTTACAAACTAGCCTTTAACGGACATACATAACAGGTTACTAAAGCTAAATTACCAAATTTACTTAGAATCGAAATCGGGCTCCTTAGCTTAGTAGGCACACATGCTATTAACCTCGCTAAAGTGTTAGTTAAATTACAAAGAGAAATGTATTAGGTAAAATATTATAAACCAGTTTAAATAAATGTTAAAAAAAATAATATAACGACCAAAGCATAGCTGTGGTAAAATAATTATTAAACCCCAAAACTAGACTCATTATAAATAATGCACAAGTTGACACACCTTATGATGACTCTCAACACAAAAAGTATTAAAATATTTACAATTATTTTGTATTGAGTAGTGAATATTTTTCTAAAAAACACAATTAATATTCTGACTCTATAATAATTATTAACTTTTTGGGTCAGCGTAGCCTTTCGAAATGTTCAGAAATACATGCTATCCGTCAAATAGACCAGGGTTGAACTGGGCCTCAAAAAAGGGTGCAAAATCGGATTTTTAGAGGGCATAAGATACTTTGAAGAACTGAAAATGTTTTATTCCTATTTGCTTTAAAATAACTATACGAGTGCTGGTAGAATTTAATGTATTCATTAATAATAAATATTAGTGGATACTGTAAAGACTCCCAAAACAACATCATTATTGTTTTCCCCGTGTGGTCAAAGCATTGTTGAATATTTTGAATTTCAAAGGTTATTTTTAATAAATATAGTAGAAAGAAAAATTCATGGTATATCAGTAGGTAAATTTTATTTCACAAAATTGAAAAAAAAAANAAAAAAAAAAAAAACCCGCATTTAAGAAACAAATTGTACAAGATAATATACTAGCTCCTTGGCAAGGATCGTTGGACTATTAGGATAGAACCTGTCTCAATAACATCCGTCCTGAGAAAACTGGGCTCGTATCGGAAAAAGGGAAGAGTAAAATCATCACACACCCAATCACCTCAACTAAACCTGACTTGTATGAGCGCTGAATACATCTCTTCATTTAAAAATAAATTTTCGCACCAAGATCAAAATTTAGAAAAAATTTAATTTTAAAATTATTAAGTGAACTATACATATTCAAATACTGAGATCGTAATACAACTCCCTCCCCCTTGAATAAGTTTTGATAACAACGTTCTCTCTCTCTCACCCTTATCCAATTCTAATTTATCTAATGAACTTACTGTGACTAGTAATATTAGATGGGCATTATACGTATTATTATGCTACGAATGGGGTTTATTACAGCGTCCTTTCCTCATTATTATTATTATTATTATTATTATTATTATTATTATTAGCTTCACATCACCCAACGAAAGTATTGTTTACATGTCGCATCGACAAAAAATAAGTTGTGGTAGTCGAAAGATTGGAAAAAGATGATAATTTTTGGAAAATTTAAATTAAATCAAAATTAACTAGATTTTACTTAAAATACACATTGCCAGAGCTAATATATTCCATTCACGATAGGTTTTTACCTGGATGACAGTTCGAAAATCATATGTTTAGGTTTTGGGTTGCTAACACTTGTAAAAAGATCACAGTTTTGTTATAAATGTAAAGATCATTAATTACCTGTTATATATTACATTTAAAATAACGTAAACTTAAGTTTTCTCATACCATTTTATTTTTTTAAATAATTTCTTTTTGGCCAACTCGAAACAATATTTTGAACATAATAAAAGTACTTATTTTTCGTTTTGGAACGTTACTGATATTGTTTAATATAGTGGATACAATAATACCTTTTAATACAGGCATCGTATTTACTCGGAAAAGAGAAAATTGTTGTCATTTTTTTTTACATAAAACACATGATTATATGATTATTTTATCGTATTTTGAAATATTTAACTGAATAAAATATTTTCATCAACTGCGTGTCCGCATCATTGTAAAAAAACTTGATTTACCGTAATGATCAATCATATGGTTTAAATTCGTCAGTCGCCATTTTGAGGCTATGTTCGCTAGTAGTTTTAGAGAAGTGGTGTGAATATTTTTTTAAGTGGAATAAAACGATAAATAAACTTTGTGTCCGACCTAAAATAAATGTTTAAATAATAATGGCCTAAATCACTGTGGTTAACTATCACATTAATATATTACCATCTGTTTTCATTACAGTCATCCAAAGTGATAGATGTCAGCTGTTGGCGTAGTGATATATTAGGGATTACATATAATCTATAGTAACATTTCGAGCTGTCATTCAGGTAAACTTAGCCCGTGAATGCCTTATAGATCCTAGGCACTCTAGCTCAATGAAAATAATAAATCCACAATATATTTTGAAAACACAACATTTTAAAACACAGTAGCCAAATATTTTTGAAACAAAGTAATTGTAGAGATGTTTATTTTTTATTTTTAAAACTGTCACTAAAATACTATTATTGATTAAAAATGTATTATATTATAATATATTGAAAAACTTTGTTTTATTTTAATGACTACTAGATATTTCTATAAAGTGCTATGCTCCTGCAATAAAAGTAACTGAAGATATCAGCAATTGTAATGAATGACTAAAGTTGTGATTTTGATGTAGTAGCATATACCAAAATATGTATGTAAATATTAAATAATATGCAAAGAAGTATGTAGATAAATTTATAGATTCATAAAAAATATATAATTTCATGTAAAACAAATATTTTACCAAGCAAGCAGCATTTACCTTGTTTACACTCTGAATTGCAAATACATTGTTGAATTACTTGTACTTTGTTGTGCTTTACAGTTCTTTCTGTGGTCATTTATTGCCGCCTGTCCAACAGAATATGCTTGTAGGCAGATCATGTCTTTTCCACGTCACATTATGTTACTGGGGCATATTTCAACATAATATTTTCTTGGGAGAAAAATTCTCAAAACGGATCTACATCTGATGAATATTTTGGGTTAATTTTTAGCAGTGACTGAACTTTAGTAGAAACACTATAACCAGTTTCATCTTTCACAGCATTTAATTTTTTTATGACATCAATAGACTCCTGTAGTGGAAATATAGAAGAGTTTATAATTGTTTAATATTCTCTGGATGCCAACAGAAATTGCTACTCGTATATGCAGTTGAACATGACACCTTTGAATCTAAAAATGAGTTGTGAGAGTCACATACAGATATCACACACTAAGGGGCGAACACATATACTACTGACTTTGTAGCGTAGTTCCTTGGTCCAAAAGAATATACTATATAGCAAAGTTATTTACTCAAAATGGTTGCCCTATTTGACAAGCTACACAACACGCCCAACACCGCTGGTCCCACACATCCACATGCCAACACACACTGAGTATCAAACTAAGCTTCGCGACTGCATTCCCAAGGCCTGCCACCAGGCGGCGCTAACATCGATGGAACCAGGGAAAGGGTTCCACAGAGATGGAGATGCTTCGAGAAACGTCTATGTGGCATCTCCAATGTTCTCCATCCATCCAGTGTATGTATTACTTCCACATGATTCCTAAACTCCCGCCTTCTGGGGATAGCATATAAAGTGTCGTTCGTCCAAGACCTGTGTCCAGGTAACATTTTTCAATTTTCAGAATATGATATCTAGATGGAGTAATCCTCACTAAAAATCATAAATAATAGCTTTGTATATTTGATTCAAGTGAAGAGTACTTTTGGGACTAGTTCGGTTTAAAATAGGTGGGTAGCATCGAGCTACGAAGCGTTGAGAGAATATAAGCAAAATTCCGTGTAGGCTTCAAAATAATGTATAATATAAGGAACGTATTTAGATGTTACAAACACTTAAATTAATTGGTATGGTGAACTTAGGTTTCCCTAAATAAATTATTTTGTATGTTACGTTTCTTATTTTTAGCTTGATTAATTTACCAAGAAGTTATACTAATCAATTTAAGTATTTGTAACATAAAAGTAAATTCCTTATATTATAAATTTATATTTCTCCTTACTACAACTATAATGAATATCACTGAAATCGTTAAAAATCATTATTAAGCTTATATTTTTTTCAAAATTCTGTTTGGACATATCATTCAATATTTAATAAAACAATTTTTTGTTACGATGCTTCGATGAAAAACTTGACAGGATATGATTATATTGTTTTCAAGGACTATGTTGTGGAAATAAACTGTTAAACCGCCACTTTGTTGTTTGATTATATTTAGTAATAATATTTTTACAAAGTTGTTGATGTGGAAATAGACTACTAAACTGTCACTTTGTTGTTTGATTATATTACTAGTAATAATATTTTTCCAAAGACTTCAATATGGAAATATACTGTTAAACTTTCACTTTGTTCTTTGATTATATTTAAGGTGAATAGTATGCAAAATACTCTAAAGTTGAGATATACTCTTAGAGTTTTCATGTTTCTAGTTTTAGAAGAGTTTTCCAAAGTTACTTAAAATAGAAATATAGGGTACTTCTAAACGTTCATTAGCATTATTGATAGCCTTTGAAGAAAAATACGTTAGCAAATACTATAATATAGAGATATACTTCAGTACCAACTTTACTATATTACAAGATTTTTTAGAATAAATCAAATATAAACTTAATGTTTGCTTGTTATATAATGCCGTAGTCATCTTATTTGAGTTAGGCAATTATGCTAAGTTTTAGATGAACTTTGGCTCTTAATTTAATATTCTTTTGCCAAAAGTTATGAAAACTTTAGATAGTTCTTGTTATGTTTGAGACTTGTTGAGGGACATAGTTTTATTTTGAAGGTTTCTTGCACATATAACTTGGTTTATGTAAAAGTTAGGATTTCATATTTAGTTTGTGTTAACCATGGGTTTTTCTCAAATTAGTAGGATTTAATTCTTTGATTATTTGTACCTGTTATCGTTGTTGGCCCCTGGGCACAGAGAAGGAAAGAACGGAGCCACAGCCGCTAGGTTAAAAATGCTGCACTCCTTTTCAAGGCTTTACTCCTTCAACGTTGGGATCGCTAGGTGCAATACTCAGTGGCTACAGTTCAGTCAAGTGAGCATTATTTAAACGACTCACTTTAAACTCATATGTATTAGAAGGCAGATACAAAATATGAGCTCCTGTCAGCTGGCGGTCACCGAGCAAACTTCAGGTAGCGGCCTCACTCGTCTCTAACCCCCAACCCCCTCGTCATAAGTATCTTAATCATGCCACACAAATAAGTTTAATCTGAATGCACATTACAAAGAAAACCTGAAACACGATGAACTTTTTATTTTTTAACTAAGGGACTGGCTGTCAATTGCATTTATTTTTTAAGGAACACTGAGAAGAATTGCAGATGTTTAGAAATACCAATTTAATTAAGATGTGATTAGATATTTTTTAATATTGTTTTCATCAAAATGAGTGTGAAATTTTTGACCAGTTAAAAAGTTAAAATTTGAATTATAAGGTGTGTTTTAAATGCGCGCTATCTTATATAGCACCATATAAAACAATCGCACAAATTGTGGCCCTAATAAAACATGACTATTTGATAGAGGAAATTTATATACCATAATACCACGTGGCCACCAATGCTGGTCTATAATATCTATTTGATGCTATGTATTTAAAATCATTAATTTATACTTTAAATAATTTAAAAACTGGTAATTTCCCGGTGTAAATTAAAATTCCCACACTCAAGTAATTAAAGTTAAAACAAAAATATAGGATAGTTTTATATAGTTCTAATGGTTTCTGTTATTTGAAATTACTTAGTAAACAGTAAAGTTAAAATATTGTATTTTGTGTGAATACATGGATGCAGGACAGATAGTAATATAAATATATTGCAGACAAATGGAACGGTCAGCTATGATTCGGCTCAACTAAACATTATGAAACACTGAAAATTAAAGTAAGTTTCCATACACCTTTTCCCTGTATTTGTTACTGGCTATAAAATCACTAACTAGTTTTGAAATTTCAATTTTGTTAAGCTTCTCAGAGAATTTAGTCGACATTGCCTCATCGTGGAGCAAAGATAGTTTTTAATGCGTCCAAGCGTTGAAAAACTTCTTTCTGCAGTAGCTGATGCAGCTGGTATCACTATCAGTGTTTTCAAAATCTCTTCAGTGTGTGCGCCAAGCACATTTTAGTTTTATTGATAAAATCTACCCCCATAACACAACACCCCCTCCCCCCCCACCTCCTGCGCCACTGCTATATTGGTAACATATTGTGGATTTACATTACCTGCTTTGAATTATTTATCATATATGTTTCCTATTGACTTACTTCATGTATTTTGTTGTTTTCGTTTATATTTTAGGGCGAAAATAACATTTCAAATGTAATAAAACTTGATGTTTAACATGCCCAAATGCTTAAAAATTCGTTTACAACGTAAATACTGCTGTCATTCGGTTTAGTACCTATGTAGGTGCAAGTCAAAATAAGAAAATCCCGTGACAAATTTCTCTCCTGAAAAGTTCTCCCCGATCTAAAAAGCTTGAGAACCGCTGACTTAATCAGCTGTAATAAAATTCAAACAGTGAAAATTATTAACTCACTACTAGATAGTGTTTGTCCAGTCATTGCTTCTATACCACCTGGGGCCCGGCCAAGATCATAAAAGTAAGTGGGTGGCAGGAATTTTGTAAGCAGAGGTGGGGTTTATGCTCTGATGGGACCGGGCCGGAGGTTCCCCCTCAAAAAATTCTGATGGAAAAATCTTTCAAAATTTGAGAGAAATTTGGAAATTCAAAATTTGAAGAAAAAACTCAAGGTTTTTTTTACCATTACACTGAGTCTTATTACCTGTTTGGGTTTTACGCTTATGTATTAATTTCACTAATGTTTTTAGGTAGCCTATATTTAGAGGAAGTGTACCAGCATTTGTGCGAAAGAAGAGTGGAAAACCATTTTGGAAAAACTGTTCTCAGTACATCCTACCAAGATTCGAAGATCAATCTCCCAATCATCGGCAGTCTAGTCTATTGCGAGATTAGCACCTCAGACCATGCAGTTGCCGAAGCGAGTTTCTATTAGTTAGTGTGTTAAAAATGTAACTCAAGTTTCTTCGGGGGTATGTAAACCAACTAACGGGGTTTTAGGACTCAAATCTCTGAACAATAAAACAAAATAAGTAGCTAGATTAGAATAAACTATCACCGTTATTAACACAGATTGTGTATTTGTGATTTGCCATTATTCTATAAATAAACCTGATAAAATAATTTTAATTTCCTTTCAGCTATCCATATGTAAAATAAAACCAAATTAATTATATCTGTTTAAGTCATAGTTACCTATCTCATAGAACTAGTGAGAATTTAGAGGTTCTCAACCTGGGAACCGTGAAGCACTTCTATAAGGGACGTGGACCAATTTGGATATAAAGTTGAAAATCAGCTAAGAATTGATTTTTTTAAATAATTTCAATCACTTTTCCAAAGAAATTAAGATAATTTTTTCTTGTGGTATTAGCAACACAGCCTACTAGTTGAAAAAATGAGGTGACCAACCTAAGTGTAACACACTCATGCGCATGTACGTGCATATTTTCAAGGCCACAACAAGCCTTGGATTTGATCTCTTATTCTTTCTATCCTCCTCCTAATTTACCATTGCGACCATGTGCAATACCACCGAATTTTCAACCGTCACTTTTATGAAAACTAAACAGTCATTGATTTGAAGTGGAAAGCGATTTGTTGTGTACTTGGACAAACATAAAACCCAATATTAAAGAAATGATGAAAACAAAACTGCCAATCATCACACTAATTTTCAGTAGTTTTATGTACCAATTTGCTTCCAGTGTTATTTTGATTTTTGTATAAAATAGAGAAGTGACTAGAAAGCAATTTTCTTTAAAATATTTTTGTATACATAATTATACCAAAAAGAGGAGGAAAAGGGGAGGGGGCATGGGAACGTGATGTGTGAGCGTCAGCTGAAAAAGGTTGGTAACCACTGATTTAGACAGTCTGGCAAAGGGAGTATTAGGACATAATGGGCTATTTAGTGGGGTCTAATCGTAAAAGGGTTAATAACCCCCTGCTCTAAACAGCCACTATACCCGAGCTTGACTTCACCAATATTCCTTCTGACCGTGATATAATTGAAGGAAAAAGTGTTTCAGGCTGCAGTGCATGTTGGTCCTGTCTGCTGATATCTGTTGTCCAGTACATAAATAAAGTCTATTGAGAAGAGTAATCTCCATGTAACAACACTTGTATGATTGGTTACTTCAATGCTAAGGCGTTGGGAAAGCTCTTCAGCTATGTATACATTATCATTTATTTACTTTGTGATTTGTGGATGGCTTAGGCCTAATTTAACGTTTGTTTCTCAAGTATATTATGACTGACTTTTTTATGTTTCAACTTCTTCCTACTATTATTTATTTTAATGTAGGCCTTGTTTTGTTTCAATTAAAATGTGTCAAAACATAATTTAATAATTTGGTCTTTGAGATCAATCTCTATACTTGTCAAGATATAATTCACATTTAAGTTTGCCTACACACAATATATCAGTCTAATCTATTTGTGAAGGTGAATTGGGGTAGGTGAGATAGCGGAGCAAGGGAGAAACCACCCTGAGGAGCCTTGATCATGTAAGGAAAACCCATAATTTTTATGTGTTATAGATCCCTATTCTTGGTGGTATCTAGGTGGAAATAAATTACAGAAATAGGGTGCCATGGCAAGGGAGTAAGCCCATTCGCACTTGTCCCACTGAACAAAAACAGGTTTGGATATAATTTGTTTAAAACCTATTGTTTTCTGTTCATTTATATATTTCCCTGATTAATTGTAATGTTACTGACTTTCCCCTAAAGAATATGTGAAAGCATTGACAATAATATTGTCCTAATTTTATAAACATATTTTACTTAAATTATATAATCTATTACGTGGCGCTTAAAGCACTTTTTCGTCCAAGACGGCACAAGAGCCACTGTCAATGACGTCACAGTGCATGACGTAGAACCAGTAGAGTCAGAAGGAGGACTTTATAAAGAAAATAAATTTAACTTCCTCTCCTAAAAAGAACAATATGCATTTCTAAATGGTAATTTGAGCCAGCTTCCTGTTCTCGAACATTCTACCTCCATCCATGTTTTTTTTTAAAGATTTCATTTTATTTTTCAATACAGAAGCTGGAAGCTTCCATGAGCAATAGATATATACGAAAGGTGGGGCAAAAGAACCTCACTAGGAGTCCAGTCCTTGATGCAGTCGGACTGTAACTCCTGTCCGCGATCCCTACGTGCTATCTGCCGCTTATTTAGTCTGTCAACGACATTATCTATTTTCTCTTGAAATAAACAGAGATTTTGAATTAAAAGAATGTAAACTTCATGAATGTGTATTTATTACATAATATCATAAAACGTGGCCCAAACGAGGGGCGAATGATATAAAGAGTGAGATAAATAAACCTCATGCTTTTACAAATCTTATAATAATGCTTTTAATCGTGTGGCAATCAAACCACAATAGTTCATAACTCATCAATTAGTGGCTAAACATGGGACAATTCAAATAAACCATAAGTAAAAGAAGAGAAAGCTCTTCATAATGTTGACCAGTTTATATTAAAACACCATTCAAAAACACTGTTCCAGATGGAGACTGGCTTATAAACTTTTTTTAAAAAACCCCCATCATTTATCGCTTAAGAAACCACATTCAGTTGAATATGCAAGGAAGAGGGTTCTTGACCCCTTCACAATCAACACTTACTTTGAGCTAGTATATAAAGTACTTGAGACCATAAATTAGATGGTAAAGCAGAACAAATCAATAGTCTAGATTTTAGATGAAACCAGTATCTGTGTAGATCCCTCCAAAACAAAAGTTGTAGGAGAAGTAAACACACCAGCGACAAGAACAAGTGGTCCTGGAAAAGATAACAAAACTGTGGTTTTCGCTTGTAGTGCGTCAAGTCACAAAATACCTACAATGCTTATTTTATTTAGGTATAAAAATGTGAAATGAACGCCAACAAAGGCTATCCAAATACCTCACATGTAGCTACAAAAAAGAGGTGGATGGAGTCTGATATATTCGTTAATTACCTGACACATGCATTCATCCCACATGCTATTATAGAACACCCTCTTTTAGTCATCTATGATGGACACTGCCCATGTTGACAAGCGTGCAATAGCTCTGACTATTACAAATGACATCTACATTCTAGATGCCTTTTGTAGCCACTAGATTTATCTTGTTTCTAATCTCTAAAATCCTCTTGGTATAGGTCAGACGTTGTCAAAAAATAAGTTTTTTTTATAATTTTTGGCTTGGGTGGACCTGAGCCCAGACGTAATCAAGAAAGGATTTAAAAAAGGTGGGGTTGGGCCATTTAATAGACATGTCATACCTAGAAAGAATAATGACCCAATGACTCTACAACACTGGGAGAAAAGCAAAACAACAACAGTTCCATCAGCCTCAGCTATTCCAGACCCACTTCAGGAGCCAGTCAGATCTTGTCGACTCCAGGCCAATCATCTGCAGTAAGTCAAGTACCATTAACTCCAGGCTGATCATCAGCAACAAGTCAGATCCCATCGACTCCAAGCCAATCATAAGTAGGTCCATCATCAAAAGTCATTCCGGTACCGTTGACTCCAGACCAATCATCAGTAGCCAGTCAGGTTCCAATGATTCCAAGCCAATCATCAGCAAGTTCATCATCAAAAATCAGTAAAGTCTCATCAACTCCAGGTTCAGTTCGTGGTCCTCCATTTTAATAAAGGTTTTAAAGTATAAATAAAACCAGGGTAAAGACGATGACTCTTAAAATTATTTATAGTGGGCGCTACTCCTAGGAACTAAACTTAGGAGAAAATTATCTTAGCTAACTCTGGCAATGGCACGATGACTCCTAAAACTCGAGACAACTGGGTGTGCTCAGAAACACTTTCAAGATGATGCTATGTTATTATTCAATAACACTACCCTACCTACAACAATGGTATGCTCAAAATCCCTACAATAGTTAGAGAAAAACACATACAATTTAACGTTGAACAATCTAAATAAAATGAATCATTGAAAGAATTATATTATTATTATTATTATGTGTCCACATCCCAATCATACCTATGGACATCCGAGTAAATACATGACCAAGATTACAACTGCGAAAATAATACAAATAATATACAATTATATGTCCTTGATCTATGTGTCATTATATTACATATATTGTACATATATAATACAGGAGAATTAAATTCAAATATACAATTTATCATGTTTTTCATGCCATATGGGTCAAAAGTTTAATATGGTTTTAACAGTGTGAAATAATGTACAATATTCTTAGGTGAGTTAAGCTCTTTAAGTAAAATATGGATTGTCTGGAAAGTATAAAAATCAATTTAGTAGATGTTCCTTCTAAAAGTCTGTAATAGCTTCTGATGTTGGGTAATTGAGATAAATTTATATAAAAATATAAATTATTTAGGTTCCACTAGGAAAAAGAATATTTTACATGATGATTTCTTCTAAGAGGTTGGTTGAATATTAGTTTCTTCTTTACAGTCAAAATATTGCGTTTCACTCAATAAGAGAAACGCATAGGTTGAGTACTAGGCTTCTAGCTCATATTAGATATATTTTAAACTCACTTTACCATAAAAGGTCTATAATTCTTAATATTTTGATGAGGACAAAAACATCTTTCGCCCTTTTAAAGTTTTTCGACGCCAAGAAGAATATCCTTGTTCAGATTTTAATATGTTCCAAATCATCCTATAACAATGCTTTATCTATGGAAAGAAATAGAATCAACAAATAGTCCAAAACAATCACTAGTGTATTAAAGGATGATTTCAAATTTATTTAGCTTGTAAATTGTAGAAATAATAAAATATATTCAAATAATAATAAAGCTTAAAAAATCATATTAGGGGAATTACGGGGAGTTACTAAACATATTATTTTTGACATCTACTGTAAAAATTTGAATATCGTGCTGTAAATGAATGAAACAAATACACTCTTGAGCATAGCTACTTCCAAAGCCTGCCGCTAGAATGCAGTAGTTGTTCCATTGAATCTTTGAATGTAAACAGAATGAATTTCTTCTCAATGAAAAGAATATGTATTTCTTGCATTAAACTGAGTATTTCTACTTTGTATGTATAGCTTATAGGTATTATGGAGTAAGTAATTGTGTCCATGAATGTTAGAATATAAATGAATTAAAACATTTAAATAAGAGAGTATTGGCAAAAAAAAACCCAAGGCTACCAACTTAAAAATGGTTTTGTCACACAACAAAAATATATTTAAAATTAATATTTGTAATGAATAGAAAAGGGTGGATTAAAATAATACCAGACCATCCAAGGTCGATTTTGAAACAGTGCTATTGCTAGAAATGAAAAAAAAAGGAAAAACTTGTTCCAAAGAAGAAAAGGAGATTAGCAGGTGGAAAAGAAGTAATATCCGAGAGAAGAAAAATTGATTTATCAGAGAGAAAAAGCGAGTGGTACTTAAGACATAACAGAAAAGATTAACTCAAAGAAGCTGAAAGATAGTGAAGGTTGTGAGAAAACTAACAAAAAAAAAGGTGTTAAAAAGAGAACATTTTTCATCTTCAGAGGAAAGTGTAGAAGATATTGAGAGTGATGACAGTGTGTCTCAAACCAGGGATAGCATGTTATTGGATATATTATGTGATAAGGAAAGCAATGAAAATAAATTCTTGCAGTCCACAAAAAATGTATTTAAGATGAAAGTTGGTCTCATTAGGTTTAATTTAAGCCCAACAAGAAACCAAACCAGAAACTCAAACATTTTATCGGGCAGATTGTGAGTATTAATTTAGCCAACAATTAAGCGACTGTGACATTTATATGGAAGAAAAATATTAACAAAAATGGATTAACAATATATATGTATATAACCAGAAAATCAAACATTTTATCGGGCAGATTGTGAGTATTAATTTAGCCAATAATTAAGCGACTGTGACATTTATATGGAAGAAACTTAACTTTTTTTTTTGTCATGTGTTTTGTTATTCACTTGCCCCGGCACTTAAGGCAAGTGAGAAACAAGACTATATCAAACAACACTCACTAATGGCAAGATGATTGGGGCAGGTTAGTTATTTTATCGGGCAGATTGTGAGTATTAATTTAGCCAATAATTAAGCGACTGTGACATTTATATGGAAGAAACTTAACTTTTTTTTTTGTCATGTGTTTTGTTATTCACTTGCCCCGGCACTTAAGGCAAGTGAGAAACAAGACTATATCAAACAACACTCACTAATGGCAAGATGATTGGGGCAGGTTAGTTATTTTATCGGGCAGATTGTGAGTATTAATTTAGCCAATAATTAAGCGACTGTGACATTTATATGGAAGAAACTTAACTTTTTTTTTTGTCATGTGTTTTGTTATTCACTTGCCCCGGCACTTAAGGCAAGTGAGAAACAAGACTATATCAAACAACACTCACTAATGGCAAGATGATTGGGGCAGGTTAGTTATTTTATCGGGCAGATTGTGAGTATTAATTTAGCCAATAATTAAGCGACTGTGACATTTATATGGAAGAAACTTAACTTTTTTTTTTGTCATGTGTTTTGTTATTCACTTGCCCCGGCACTTAAGGCAAGTGAGAAACAAGACTATATCAAACAACACTCACTAATGGCAAGATGATTGGGGCAGGTTAGTTATTTTATCGGGCAGATTGTGAGTATTAATTTAGCCAATAATTAAGCGACTGTGACATTTATATGGAAGAAACTTAACTTTTTTTTTTGTCATGTGTTTTGTTATTCACTTGCCCCGGCACTTAAGGCAAGTGAGAAACAAGACTATATCAAACAACACTCACTAATGGCAAGATGATTGGGGCAGGTTAGTTATTTTATCGGGCAGATTGTGAGTATTAATTTAGCCAATAATTAAGCGACTGTGACATTTATATGGAAGAAACTTAACTTTTTTTTTTGTCATGTGTTTTGTTATTCACTTGCCCCGGCACTTAAGGCAAGTGAGAAACAAGACTATATCAAACAACACTCACTAATGGCAAGATGATTGGGGCAGGTTAGTTATTCTANTCAGTTTCATTTTAGTCACATAACTGGATATAAATCATAGGAAAAGCAGTGAAATTTGTAAATCATTTAAAATAAGTTTTTATTTGAATGTTTCGTTAAATTATTCTCATTTACACATTATATAAAAATGAGTAAAACATTAACAAATAAGTTTATTTAACTAATTAATTAATAACAGTCTTAATGGCAACTCTGTGTTCTACCTTAATTAAATATAAGTTGTCTGACATATAATAAGTTACTAGGTCCTACTAGTAATCACCAATTCTGAACAATATTGCATAATGAATACGTTCAACTCTTTCAGCAGCGATATCGCTGGAACAATTCAATAAAGGTAAATATATTTTTTGAATATCTACTTTTTCAGCATTGTAAGTAGATATTTTTTGAATATCTACTTTTTCAGCATTGTAAGTAGAATAACTAACCTGCCCCCAATTATCTTGCCATTAGTGAGTGTTGTTTGGTATAGTCTTGTTTCTCACTTGCCTTAAGTGCCGGGGCAAGTGAATAACAAAACACATGACAAAAAAATAGTTAAGTCAGAGTTACATCAATTTTATATTAGATATAGAAAAACTACCAAAACTCATTGTACAAATTTTGAAACTGATAGGTTTTTTTTTTATCCTGAAGTTATAAAGGTTCAAAGTCAAACTACAGGTAAATCATATGGTTTTATTTGAATGACACATTTGAAAGCAAAGAGAATTGAAAGTAATAAATGTTTATGGCACATATACTGGTTGTTGTCATTATCACTTAAAAAATACATTTGGAGATTGAAAATTGTTTTATTAGAAAACATTTCTTGTGAAACTTATTGAAGATAAGTGTTAAAACCAGAAATAAAAATTAATAAGACTAATACATCCTATTTCACATGTAAATGTTCTTATAATTATTTATAAAGACAAAATATATTAAATAATCATAAAAAGAACCAATAATTTGAAAATGTCATTTTTAATTTTATTTGTTTACAAACTGTTTTAATACATCTTTGATAAATACCAAATAGTAATTAATAATCAACTTGACTTGGTACTTTCCTAGGTTGTTTTACTCAAGGCAGTCTTTAACTTAAGTTTTTTGCTGCATGAGGAGGAGTGGGGATTTACTAGTCTAAACCCTAGTATCAACCTGCAGTAGAGTGAAGTGTTGTAAAGATGACAGATATATGATTATCCTAGTTTAGAAAATACGTCTAATTATTAGTTGTTTGTGGTTAGTTAGGAATATTTTAAACTAAAATGGTTTGTCTTGAAAATGCTTCAGTGCAAGCAAACATTAACTTGGAGCATGCCCAGAACAGTGTTGATCTTTCTTGGTGCTTCACTCTTAGATTCAGTCCCTGCAAACATGAACTTAAGTGTTAAAATGAGGTATTTTCAAAAACTTTTGAAATAGCACACCAATGTGATGTTGAAGCAATGTGCAGAAGGTGTTGATGCTTAGTGGCAAACCTAGCAATTAATTTACCATTCAGCTCGTCATTATATTGTGATTAGTCATCGCGTTGCATTGTTTTGTTTATGATCTGTTTGTGTGTTGTAATTTTCGAGATGTCTGAGTTTTATGAGGAACACATCAAATTTTGCATCAAATTTGGGAAAACGTTTACGCAGATTCGTGAAATGATGAAACAAGTTGATGGTGATCAGGGCTTAGGACATACACAGTGTTATGAATGGTCTAAGTAATTCAAAGGTGGTTGGCAGTCAACTGATGATGATCTGCGTTCAGGACGGTCATCGACGTCAACTGAAGACACTCATGTGGTCCAAGTTCGAGTAACTGTGTGCTCAAATCTTCAATTGAGTGTTCGAGAAAAAGCAGACGATTGTAAGCAACATTTCAATGAGATGTCATGACATTCTGACCAAAAAATTGGAAATGCGTCAATATGCTGAAAAGTTTGTCCCACGGCTACTGACACCCAATCACATTGTGATCTGTCAGGAACTTTTGGATCGCACAAATGAGCCGAAAACATCATGAAAGAATAATCACTGGTGATGATGTTGAGACAAAACACCAGTCTTCACATTGGATCGTAAACAATTCACTGAGAGCAAACAAGTGTGGCAGGTCAGTCTGGTCAAATGTGAAAGTCATGTGGACAGCTTTTTTTTATGTTGAGGGCGTTGTTCATCACAAATAGTTACCAGAGGGACAAACAGGGTATACGGTGATATCATATTGAAGTGCTGAAGACGTCTGGGAGAAAATGTCAGAGTAAAAAGGCCCTAGGTGTGGAAAAACAAATCCTGGCTCCTCCATCATAATAATGCGCCCCAACACACAATGCTGCTGATTCGTGAACTTAGTGCCAAAATGGAGAAAATTGTGCTACCCTACTAGCCTGACCTGGTCCTGGAGTACTTTTTTCTGTTTCCAAAACTAAAATCCATGTTGAAAGGATGAAGGTACATTATTGAAGACATTAAGGAAAAAATGACAAAAACGATCCTGAAAAACACCTATTTTGACTGCTTCAAGAAGAGGAAACGGCGTTGGGAGCGGTGTATCAACTGAGGAGGAGAGTACTTCAAAGGTGACAAGGCCAAATAAGTTGTAGGTAAGTCTGAAAAATTTATTTTAAAAAAAGTTCAAGAAATTTGTGAACAGGCCTCATATATTTAACATTCACATCACTTATAATTTAGGTCAGTTTAAAAAAAAATAAGATCCTATATTATTTTAATCAATATTTGAACTATAAATATCCAGTACTGGATGATACAGAAGTCTCTCCATAAAGAGTCTCTAGAGGCCTACTACATTTCACTATTCCACTGATCACCTGCAATACCCAATTTTGAGTCTGAGAGTTAACTCACACGTTACTACAATTAGCATGTATAGTAACATATAGCTTAATTAATGCCATTAGGTATTCACACCTTCTAGTCAAAACAAAAAATTTTATAAGAAAATTCCTTGGGCTAAAGTTGCTGATGGATTACTCTACACTTCAGAAGTTTGTCAAGATCCAGCCGTGATACTTTACCCTGGAAGTGATCCAGCTACATTTTTTGCATTATGCTTCTCTGCAAATTGAAAGGAGCATACCGACCGAGAGGGCATATACAAGATATTCATGAATACTTCTTCTAAGTTGAAAATGGATTCAACAATCGTATCCAAAGCAGAAGTAAGAAAATTAGGGACAGCCCAAGCTAGCAAGTGACGGCATTCCTAAAGTACAAGTGGCTAAATCTGATGATAATATGCAATTTAAAAAGAGTTAAGTGAATTGTTGATTACATAAAAACGAGTATATTTCATTAGTGTGTTCTAGACAAAATTATTAAAAGATAAAATATTAGGGTATTCTTTTAGTGGAATATAGAAGCTATTCACCATAAAATGTATATGAGGTAGTGATGAAAAGGAAATAGAAAATGGGCCAGGGAAAACAGCACAAGCAATCAAGTCATAAATTAAATTGTTAGTTCTGACTGTGAAGTTGCTAGGTTCATTTGAACACACATAGGTCTTATGAAGTGTGCAGTTGCCAAATCTTATACGCTTGAGAGTGAATGACAATTTTTATATTAGAAACTTATCAAGTTATACAATGTTACATTATTTCAATACATTTAAAGTTTTTTTTATGTCAATTATTGTTTATTAATATTAGTACTACTACATTATTATGTTAAACACACTGTAAAGAGACAATGAATAAAATCACCTAGTGATTGAGTAGGTTGGGGTTTGAATTCTGGTATAGCAAACTGAAAATGATTTTCACAAGTAGGTTGAAATAAATTGTTTTCCCCTCCTATGTCCATGCAAACATCTGATTTTGGTTGGAAGAACAGTAGAAAAAATTCAAACATATTTCTTTGCGGGCAACATTGATACAGCTTCTGATACCATGACTTGATGTATTTAACTATTAAAATGGTTTTAGTAACTTTAGTAACTAACTTTTACTGTTCTTCCTACCAAAATCATACTATATGTGCACTTTCTTTTTTCTTTGTGGTAAACAATGATAGAATTTTGTTATACTATTAATGTTATTTTGTAGCTACTGTATGGATAATATCTATCAAAAGTTACAGCTTCAGATAACATGACTTGATGTATGGATATATTAAGATTATTTTAGTAACTTTGGTAAATTTTTTAGCACTGTGTTTTACTACATGTTCAGGTCATATGCATATGTATTAATTATGCTAATGAGCTAGGAATAAGGAGGTTGAATTTAGAAGAAGTGTACCCACATTTGCATGGAGGTAGTTTGTAAAAACACCCTCAGTACACCCAACTGAGATTCGAATCTCTATCTCCCTCTCATCAGCAGTCTGGTGAAACACAAGAAATGTCTTAGACTATGTGGCCATCAAAAAGGTTTTAATAACAAGCTACAGTTCTTGCTAAGAAATCAGCCTATAACTCATCCATACCTTATTAGAGTGATTATAGTAAGCCCCCCCCCCGCTTACAGCCTTAGTTTTATGATCAATAACAATTACGATTAAATCACCAAACATCATGTAGGCCTACACTAAATTAATGATGGAAACACACTAATAGCTTACAATTAATCGATAACAGACATCTGCGAAGCAGTTTTTTTGATTTTGAATCGAATCCCGAATCAAAGTAAATTTTATTCGCGGATTTCAAATCAATCCTAGTTAAATATGCTAAAATTATGATTTAAAATAAAAAGAGTTTGCATTAAAAAAGATTAGATTAATTTTGGACCCTAGACCCTACAAGTTATCATATTTAATATAAGTTCTTCAATATGTTCATGCAACAATAGTTCACCTTGTCAAAGTCACAGTAAAAAGTAAAGAGCACCATCTGTTGTGGTGATAATACATTATTTGAATATCCATAATCCTCAAAGCTACAAATTTGTTGTATAGGCTATTATAAGGTAGGAAGAAGTTTTTATAAAGGCTGTTGTTATTGGTAAAAAAGTGTGGCTTATTTTTGGGTCAATACATGGTAATCATTAATAAGCATTTACTTTACCTCACAAAAATTGTCATTAACAAATATTATAATATTTTAGACACATTGTGGGATTTGCAATGGCATAAAATCTTAGCAATTTTTTTCTAATATGGTTTGGATCAAGTTATTGAATCGAAGAATATACAAATTAAATTGATATTGGCATTATTAAAGCCACACATCTTAAGTAAGTTTCAAACAAAAATGTTTTGCATTTCTAAGTTCAACATTTCTGATTGGTCAGTTGGGGCTTGCTTGATGCTAATGTTAACATAATTATATTTATGCTTACAGTGTGCTATTTGGCCCCTATGTTTTGTCTATTAACAACTTGTAGGCTACTAATATAAATAAAAAATATATTGCCTTAAGAATGAGGAAAGTTGCTAAGAGTAAGTGCACTGGTATTTGCCTGGAGCTATGAAAAAATCATTTGATGAAACCAACTTTCAGAAATTATCTTTTTATTGGATGTAGACTAGTTCATGTTTACTTTTAGATTACATTAATTATATCGACACACAACTTACAAACTAGACTAATACTAAGAAAAATACAACACGCAATCCCCTACCCAACAAGTTAATAATAATAATAATAATAATAAATCCTCAACCAGACCAAAAATGGAACACCGAACCATTTAGATCTGTTGGCTCTTAACGATGAATTTGGTTAGGATTCAAACCCTGACCTGATTACTAACGCTGACAGTGTTTAATGAGAGTAGCACCTTAGAAAGATTGACCATCACTGTGGGTAGATGGTTTCTTCACCTGAGCGTATATTATATATGGTATAGTAAATTTTGCAGAAAAAATGTTTTCAAGGACTTTTTAACATTGTTTTGGCATTTGCAACAAAATCAAGGTTATTTAACTATACAAACGAAGAAGTAAGCTATATCTGTTTCAATATAATTGACTAAACATTGTAATTGTAGCCAATATTATAAATTTTATGTCAATGGGATGAAATGACATACTTCAGTTTTTTTAGAATCTGTTTTACTACCAGTTCAAGTCATATGTTATGTACTAATTACACTAATGGTTTTAGGGATTAGGAAGGTTATGTTTAGAGGAAGTGAAACTACATATGTGTGGAGAAAGAGAGAGAGAGAGAGGAAAGCCATTTTGTAAAAATCCTCTCCAATACACCCGAGATTCAAACCTCAATCTCCCTGTCATCGATGGTCTAGTCTACTGGTCTGGCAGTGTGTGATTCAAGTTGCACTCTCCGCGAATTTAAAACGCCATTACAAATAATGGAAAATGATGATGGCTCGATTTTAATGTTTTTTTAAATAGATTTGAATTATTATAATAATTTATTTCACATGATAAACATGTAAAATAAACAAGGAGGTTTATAAGGTGACAACTTTTTCATGTTTTCATTTAAATATTTCAAGAGGTAAAATATGTTTAAATTTTTTTTAAACCTTGTGTAAGAAATATCCATTTCAGGCTTTGCAGGCATTGTTCATGACTATTAAGTACAACAGACCCCATAAAATTATCGGCTTTCCCACACATTTGGAACCATACTCATGATGTGATATATTTGTAAACTTGTGAAACTCAGAAAAAATGTTAATTCTCATATTTTGTAAGAAATATGTAATCTACCATTCTTTTGGTATTTTATATTTTGCTTTCACTACATTCTGGTGAAATTTGATTGAAATAAAAAAGTTAATTTTTAAGTTACAAAATGGAAACTTTGCTAGGTATAAAAAGGACAACGCTAACAGAAAACCAATGGGTTGGAGAGAGAAGGCAAGTGTCCATTAGAGCTTTATACTACTGCAATTTAAGAATGAAATAGCCTCTAGATACAACAAAGTGAATATTTTCACCAATTAAGTTAAGAACAGAGTAATGTTACTAGAGTAGACAACCCAATAGAACTATAGAAATACATTTATTCACCTCTACCATGTAGTTGGCCTCTCTAATCACTTATGTGATGAATATGAGTAGACATTCACATTTTAAAACACCAACAGCTGCAGTAGACTTTAAATGTAAACAATGAAGATAAAAACTGGACATATTGATTATATATGGTATTTATTAGCAAGGTTAATTAAAATGGTTGACTCACAAATAATTTACCCTAATCACTAAAACACTCAGATTGTATTGAACCAAAGTTGATCTGTTGGAATGCAGGTTCACCAATAGTTTCTAGTTTCTAAAGCAGACGCCCTCGACATTCAGTGGAACCACAATGACAATGCAACACCTTGCCAGGCACACTGCCGATGTCGTAACTGTAGTCCCAGGTCAGTTCTGTACCTGCACTGATATAAGATAGTGCAAAAAATGCAACCCAGGGGAACCGCAAGTCATGCGTGTCTACAAACACATTCTGGACAAATACATTTGGACTGCATGAATGATTCAGATAGCGTCCTATGTTACCACTATTCTTTGCATCCATGATGTAGCAATATTCTTTTGGCCCAAACAATTCTCTAACAGATCTGTACTTGGAGAGAGATGGGGAACTTGATGCCGTATTATCACCTTTCTTTGGTTCCTCCGTGACAGCAAACTTTGATGGTTTGCGGACAATATCAGTGTCTTCTTCATCACTCAAAACTATAACATCCTCACTGGTGGAATGTTGTAGAACTTGCTTTTCCACCTTAGTGATCACTTTTTTAACTTTCTTCTCTTTACCCTCACTGTCATTGGAACTATGACGAGATGTTCTTTCTCTGAGTCGAGTGTTGATAGAGCTCCCGGCATTAGATGCCACTTTCTTTTTTATCCAATTTGGTCTAAATTCTTCGTCCGAATCCATGCCTCTTGTATCCTGGCTATTTTCCTCCTCACTTTCTCCAGAACTCTCTTTGCCTGACCCAGTTTCTAATTCTTTTGTTGGTTTGGAGTGACCTTGATTCACTTGTTTTTCCTCTGCATCCCCATCGTCATCCTCTAAAATATCGCTCTCATATCCTTCCTTCATCCTCTCCACTGCTTCTATGTAATTCAACTCTGCAAGATATTCATCTCCATAATTTTTACCACCTTCGTTGGCTTCTTGATCTGTCAACAAATGACCGGCGTAAATGCAAATGAAAGTTCCTTGGGGAATGTCATGTAACGTGCGAATACCCCATCCTCGATTTTCAGTTTTAAAAACTTGTAGCCTGAGTTGAAGTGGCTGTTGTGCCACACGATTCATGCAAGTAGTACTGCACTTACAACGGGAGTTACACTCGTAAATACCGGTGATGACTGGCTCTGGAAGCCTTTTGTAATTGTAGCCAATTGTTGTATCAACTACTCCACTCGACCCATAGCCTGTCCCTTGAATTGTGAGCTGCCAGCATGAACATTTGCTCCTATCATTACAATCATCCTCACAATTACATCCAGTCAAGAACTCTTGATCAGTATTCAGGAACACACCGGCTGTTGGTTGACGCACAGTAGAATAAGGAACATAATCTGGCACAGTGTGGTCAATGGAATTAACACAAGGAACTGGAACATTTTCAATTCCATATGACAGATCTTTAATTTTTATAAATCCAGGGTTAATTAAAGTGTACTCTGCTGCAATATGAACCCAGTGGTCGAAATCAAATAAATCCACTCCCAGGTGAGCCCTGGTGACATTAAGGTACCTATGAAGCTCATCCATTCGCCGCAGACGGCGACCGCATGGTGTTCGATAAACAATAACTCTTTTGGTACGGAAATGAATTATCTCTCGACGCCAGCCACATATGATTGGTATCCACAAAGGGTTGACACCTCGGAAATTCTTCAAATCAAAAGTATTTTCTGTCAAGCATCTAGGACTGCATTGATGGCGAGTAAAACTTCTAGGTTTGGCTTTTGTTGTAATAATCACTTCTTCAACTTTACCGACTTGTGATAGCCTTTCCTGGCTGAGGGCATTTTGATTCGGAATGTTTTCCTGATAGTAATCTGGGAGTCTTGTCGTACTTTTCCTTGCCACAGAACGTACTGGAGCAGACTCTGAAGTTTTTGTATCCTCAGTATCAGTGTTTCGAGTGTACTCGACATAAGGCATGTTTCTCTTTTTCAGAGATGCTATGCCAAGACCCCGATGACGAAAAGTGCCTTGTTCTTTTCTATAGGCTCCCTTTGCTAGCTCAGCAAACAAAGGACCCAATCGAGTTGAACCTCTATAAATCCATTCAGAGCGATTGTCTGCATCAAAATGCATTTTCACCATTGATCCATCTACTTCTACCACTCGCGCTATCCACCATTTTCCACTCCACTCAGTTTTAACAATTTGACCTTGTTGTAACTTGACCATTGGTCTTTCTGGATACTGTTCAAGATATTTACGAACAAAGTCTCGAGAATCTGGGTGAATGTCTTCCCATACTTGCTTAGAACTTTCACAGACCAGGAGAATCTTCTCATGAGATATATATTGGGCATAGCCATCATCAAAGAACACCAAATATCGGAATTTGTTCATCGACTTTGGGGGTTCTGCAATGACCCCTGCATAGAAACTTTCCTTACTTCGTTCATCTTCACTAAATATAGCTATTACTCTTGTACCAACATGATAGCGCATAGGGCAAGGTGTTGGATAAGCCATCTGCTTCCCTTGAACAACTTTAACAGGGTTAGATTTACGATATGTTGATTCAAATTTGACCTTAAACATGTCAGAAATATATTCAGATGATACATTATTTTCTTTTGTTCCTTTAGGTAGAATTTCAATAATCTTAGCACGAGACCACAAACCATAAAAACTCAGTTTCATGACATAGACAATATCTCCTGGCTGAGGAGTAGGTCGAGGTATTGGCCCTATCGGGGGCAAAGGTTTGTGTGTCACATCTACTTGTTCTAGAGCCACAACATCTGGAACAGTTATCTCTTGCACAATATTTCCCTCAGCATCTGAAACAGTTGTTTCAGAAGTATTGTTTCCTAATAAACACTGCCGCACTTGGGTCACTTTCTTCATTGCCACCCCTAAAGGTCTTCTGCCATCATCAGGGGAGAAATGTTTCTTCGCAGATTTAGGAGAACCATACTTCATTAGTGTCGCTGTTTGATGTGAAGTTAAATCATTTATAGGAAGAACTCCATCATCGACAATTGTTATAGGTGGTAGCTCTTTTATCAAAGGAGCAAAATCGTTGTATAGCAAGCTCATTGTCTCATCCAAAGATTTTTGGATATCATTAAAGTTTTCATCAACTTCGGCAGTTTTTTGTTCTAGTTTAGCAACTCTTTTCTCTAAGATCTTATCTCCCTTATTTAATTGAAAATCAACATCATATTTTTTCATAGTAGATTCAATTATGTCTTGAATATTGTCTTCTACCAAAGTCATAACATCACTTGGAAGATAAACATTATCTTCTACATCATCATCAGAATCTGAAAGTATTACGCTGTCGTTTCTGCACGGAAAATTCAAATTTATAAGAGGTTTGTGACTAACCAGGGCACGGCCTAAGTATTCATAATGTTCGAAGGCTTCCCCAAAACACTTTGCACAAACTTTTCGATTCTTACCTTTTGAGTATTTAATACCATAATAAGTCAACACGAAAACAGGTGAGATACTAATATCTTCTCCCGAAATGCAATTTAAATTACAGCACTCTGTAAAAGGCCGATTAGAAGATTTTGACAAATATTCACAATCGTCGTCAGAGTCTATAACAATTTCCTCGGGTTTATTATTTGGTTTAGAAGCCATTTCTTTCACTAAACCCAGTCGGACTGGATCTGACATATTCATTGTTTCTTAAGGACATGCATATCTAAAAATATATTTCAAGTTCAAACAATTTATTTAAGAAACACATGGGCGCTTTAATTTATAACTTTCAATACTTCACGAATATATTTACCGGTACTTTAGTCTAATACAAATATAACATGCACAACAAACTTTAAGATGCAAAGCATAGATCACATATTTTGCAAACATAGGTACAGAAAAAAAGGCGAGATTTCCCGATTGATTTGTTTAAAGCTATGCCTACCCTCTCTGGCGGTGTGTTGAGCTTTCAGCTCTCAAAATAGATGGCGTTGCTAACGTTATACAAACTGGTGATTTCCAGCCATCAGGTTGGCAAAATAACTGGTTTGTTTAAACAATTGGGACAGTGTTGCCAGCCCTACTGATTTTTAACTTTTCTACTGATCTACTGAATAATTCAAATAAAATTAACAAATCTACTGATGATTATGTTTGTGTGTTGTAAACTTCACACATTGGCTCTTTGAAATGATGGGATGGTTGGGAGAGGAGAAGTGAGCGGTTGGTCTGAGTAGGAGGGAAAATCTTCAACATAGCCTTGTAGATTGACAACTTTCAAATAACCTTTTACTATAATAACTGTAAACTTACCCCTCTTCCAAGAAGTTGGCTGTCACAATGAATAGACAGGAAGGTGCTACTAGACTAGTCTGAAGAAATCCACTCACTTTAAAACACACAATTTGCAAAAACTTAATTTTTCTAGCTCGTGTATGTAGCAGGTACTTCCGGACACTCGAGCATGAACATTGATCATAGACATTGATTTTTTTTTGTAATTTATTTTAGGTACATTATTTTACGTGTACTTTATGAACCTACTGATTATATCAGCACACGATAATTTCTATTAGCGAGAGCGAAAGGACCTACCAATTTTGCCAGGAAAGGTATTTTCACATACCCACAAGGTTATTTTCCATGCAACAATCAATATGAGGACCGACAGATTTACTTCCCCACCGAAGGAAGATGTGTTACGGATTTTTATCGCTCAAGAAAGATTCGTCGGCTCCGGTAGGTTTGAACCCACGAACATCGAGTCCTGAGGTGAGAATATTACACCAAGACTACTAAGGTCGACAGCAAAGAAGAAAAAACATGTTAAATGGAGGAGAAATAACAAACGTTCACCTACGTTCAATAAATAAATTAATAATGATAATGTATCACCACTTTTAAATACATCTACTGAAATCTACTGAATTTTTGAGGTTATTGCTATTGATGTGTATGGTATAAGGGTTGGCAACACTGAATTGGGAGGCTGGCTGACCACGACCGGTAATCAGTCAAGGCTGCAAGCAAACTTTTCCTAGAACTGATAGAGATAAGAAGTGTAGTGCAGGACTGTAAAGTGTGTAGGCGACCAAGTTGGACTAAACATAGGGAGATAAAACGTCAAGATACGATCATACTCTCAAGCAGAAAAATTAGCCTAGCCATCCCAGCCAGCTAGACGCTTCTTTCTGGGGGTTCATATCCATACTCAGGGTATTTTGCTGAGATCTTATTCAATCGTTCCCTTCTATTCTCCCGCGTAAATGTGGGTACATCTCCTTAATTAATTCTGCCTGTTTAGGTATGAAATAATTATGCCAGCGGGTAAGGGATGAATACGTTTCAATTTAGAGGAAGTGTACACGCATTCGCGTGGAGATAGAGTGGGAAAATATTTGATCACCCGATCATGATTGAACCACGATCTCCCAGTCATCGGCAGACTAGTCTATTGCGATAGTGACGCCTTAGACCATGTGGCCACCAAAGGGGGATATTACCAATCCTCATGTCTAAAAATAACTAGACGATTAACATAACATGATTTACCAAATCTTTAAAAAACTTACGTAAGCTAGAGAGGTGGGTGGGAGCTTACGCGAGGGGAGGAAGCGAGGATCTAAAATCATGTAAAAAAGCCGTACGTAATTTAAAAACTATGGGACATAGATACAAGCCCTAACATCCGAGTCATCTTATTGAGCACAGTAGAAACGAACTCATGTCATTGCTTTATAAATCACCTTTTTAAAAAAGTCTTGAACTATTTCTTTCAAATGAATATCTGGGGAGGGTAGTGATAAATAATACTGTATACTTATTTTTCAGAGAAAAAAATATTTAAGGTAAAATTAGAGATAACTAAGTTTTGAAGGTTTTGTCACTAACTATAATAACCTATACGATAGAGTATGTAGCTTACAATTTTGTCATACCAATTATTTGCGTTTATTAGTAGGCAGGTAAAATAAAAAAAAAAACTCAAATTTAATGTGCTAAATTTAGCCACTGTGCTTTGATTAATTTTTAAATTATAAAGGCTAAAGAGGCAATAAAATATTTAAAAAGCCGTTTCATTTCAAAGACTAGAACAATTTTGATTATAGATATATCTGCTATTTTTATTACTGATATTGCCGCGTCATACTAGCAACCACATACATCCAACGATCAGCTACCCATGATACCTCTACCACATCAAAATGTTCCTTAATCACTCCCTCAACAATCATTGTATCCTCTTGCTTCCCATCATCAACTTTATATGCCTCCTCAAACAGCTCTTGATGTTCCTCAACAGCCACAGCCTCCCTCTGCATTCAACCTTCGGCCCCCAATGCTTCCAGCTCTTGATGTTCAAGAGCAACCGCATCCCACTGCATTAATCTGTTAGTCTCCTAAGTTTTCTGCTAGTGATGTTCCACAACAGCAACCATCTACCACCACATTCAACCTTCATCCCTCTATGTTTTTTTTCTCATGATGTTCCTCAACAGCAAATGCGCCAACCTCTAACTAGAGTATACGAAAAACTTGTTATTCTCGTGGATTAAATCCTCAAACAATGTAAAAAACACCAAACACTTTTATTTTCTTATTGATATAATTTATCCATTTATTTTTCTCTGGCTCCAGCAACATAGCCGCTACCACAATGTCCTCATCAGAGGAAGAAGACAAGGTATCACTCATTATAATTAACAGAACAGCAACAATACACTCGCTTCTTTTAACTGCGCTGCCCTCAGGAGAATTGTAGGGTGTGGTGGGGGAAACAAGCTGTTAGGACAGCGGGACCGTCGCGGCAATGATACCACGTATACGATACTATGCCGGTGTGCGAGGACCTTAATACTCCTAACATTTAGATATAGTATTTTTAAATAGCAGTTTAAAGGTACTATTTGGCCGAAATTAGC
>CABEEJ010000511.1:219649-243723 GCA_901482245.1 Timema douglasi
GCAAAAAGAATTTCTAATACACAACTGCCGAAAAGGGATTTCGTACCTTGCGAATATTTCCTGGACACCCAAGGTGTGTCCTAGGGGACAGCCCTGTCAAGAAGTACCGTCCATGTTGAACAACATAAGTATTTATATGATTATACAAGCTCAAAGAGGGGGAAGAGGGGTAAATACAAAACATAGGTCAATATGACATAACGACGGGAGGGAGGGGTTAGAATATCAAGGTAAACACACGCGGAGCTGGACGAACTTACTAGAACAATAAACTCTGGCATAACAATCTTTTTGTGCAGGCACGTCACACACTTTTCCACACCCCGCCTGGAGGTATAGAACATTTTACTAGTCCAATATTTCTCCTCGTTCAGTTGATCAATATTTTGGTAGAGGCAAGTTGTCTTTTTATGCGTGTGGGAAACAATAAGTTGGCGCAGCAAAAGTGGGGGACTTTTGTGACTTTTCTTGTGTTTAAAGTTTTTTTGGAGTATATATCCCAAATAAATGCTACAAGCTTAGATTGAGGATATAAAACAATAGCCTAAGGTACACAACATTACATCACTGGGAAAACCCCGGGAGTACGCGATTACGTCACCAGTGAAAAGTTTTTTGATCCGTTGATGGAAGTGGGGTTTTCAAACGCCACGCCCTCTACTCATAACCAAAAGTTCATGTATGTTCTGTTACAATTCCTATCTGGATTTCCCTCAGTGTAGATGAGCTCAATACATGTATTATTACAACCAATACTATAACCTTTAACCTGAAGGAGCCGATGGAATTCTCAATGACTGGAAGAAATCCAACATCTTCATCGCCAATCAACAAGACCGAATTTGAATCGTTATTTGCTATCGTACTCAGTGGCGTAACTCAAAGTGTTGCCAGATAGAATTAAGCTTGTAATTTTATTCTGTTTTCATCATTCAGTAGAATGTTATTCTCATAAAGGTTGGATTCAGATAAGATCCCATGTGGGTTTGAACAAATTATGATCGAGTAAAAGGGGCACCACACAGAGATACAGAGTTTTGACAAGATAATCCTACTCTTAGAGCAGTCTACAACAGGCTGTCAAACTTTCTTTCTGATCTATGATTTTGTGCACCTCATGGAGCTTATCTATGTTTCTGTGGAACCCACGAAGCTTATAACGCACCAACACGCAATGCGACCCGACACTTCTTTTCTTAAATGTGAATGTATGGTGTAGGTGAGTAAGAAAGAGGTAGATATAGGTAGAGGTTGAGAGAGTGGATGTAGGCATGGACCTGCTGACTCATTATTGTCCCCCTCTCGTAAATCTTAGCTGATAGCATAAACGCGGCAATCTCATTCCAGGGAGTGTCCAAGCCAATGCAACAAATGTACAGTTTGAGAATATTCTAAAATCGTGGAACTTTTAAACAAAACAGATTAGATGGAAGGGGTAAATCGGTATTCTAACACTTTAGGTTGGAATATTATAAAGCAGGTCATGCTAAAAAGGACTAGTAAAGTATTAAATTGGTAAATTTGGCATTATGTGGTGGAAAATAGCACAATATTGCTGACTGGGCTTGGCAACATTGGTCGGATATTTCTGAATTCTGATAAATGCAGTTTGTCAGACCCTCCAGTGAACAGTGAATAGAAAACATCGGTTATAGTTTCCTACCCAAGAAGTAAGAGATATTTATATTTTTTTAAATTAGTATCTTTTGTCCACCGTAGCAAGAGGTCATGTGATTTATTCTAATTGTTGCAGGTGAAATTTAATTAAATAAGTGGCAACATAAATTTAGTTTTAACGCATTCAAATTGAAATATATTTTATTGGATTTTGTATAGGATGACTTATGCTTCAGGCAATGCGACCCTCAAAACGTTAATTTCAAAACTTTAGATCCCAAAATCAAAAAGGAGTGGGTGTGTTTCAGAAAAAGTGAAAGCTGGAATATTTTGTCCACCAAATACATAGTTACACTGTTTCGTATGTAAACGAACAATGAATACAAGTTTAAATGTGATCTATTTGGTGAAAAAATGAGAGAAGATAAATTGAATGAGTTGAAAATAGATCTTAAAAAACATCAAAATATTTTTTCAAAGTAATGTAAATGAAAAAGCAATGAAAACCGGTTAAACTTACATCAAATTTGTTTGTATCAAAATCAAAACCTTTTACAGATGGTCCATTTATAAAAAGCAATGCTTGATTTAAACTGCAAAAATTATGTGTCCTGATAAGGTAAAAGACTTTCATAATATTAGCCTCACATGAAACACCGTAGCTAAACGCATAATCGATATTGTAAATGTTTTTAACAGTAAATACTATTAAGCTTCTAAACAGTTCGAAGCTTTCGCCAGAAGGAACAGATGACAATGAGGTTGTGCAACTTAGAGTATTCATCCGAGGCTTTTACTGAATAACTTTTAAAAATTAATTCCTATGCATGGAACCACTACTGGTGAAGGCATTTTTTTTAAAGTAGAAAGACGATTGTAAATATATGAACTGCCAATGGATAAACTTTTATGTATAGTGATTGATGGTGTACCTGCACGTAAGAGAGGTGTTGTATGAAAACCGAATCCCCAGTTGGCCGAACAATTACTAATTTTCATTGTATTATTCACTATGAGATATTATGTTGCGAAATGTTAAATTGAATCAACGACAATTTGCTCGCACTCTGATCATGAATATTTGCAGGAATAACCAATTGTATACATGGCCGTGTCTTGAATCAACGAAAATTTACTTGGACTGTGATCATGAAGATTTGCAGGCATAACCAATTTTATTCGTGCGCGTGTCTTGAATCAACGAAAATTTACTTGGACTGTGATCGTAAAGATTTCCAGGAATAACCAATTTTATACGTGCCCATGGCTTGAATATGTGATAATTTGCTTGAAATATGATCGTGAAAATTTGCAGGAGTAACCAACTGTATTTATGCTCATAGCTTGAATCAACGACAATTTGCTTGGACCGTGATCGTGATTATTTGCAGGAATAACCCATTTTATTTGTGTCTATGTCTTAAATCAACAGCAATTGACTTGGACTGTGATCGTGAATATTTGCAAGAATAAGCAATTTTATTCGTGCGCGTGTCTTGAATCAACGACCATTTACTTGGACTGTGATGTTGAAGAGTTGCCGTACTACAGATAAATTCGTTTTTTTTTATCTAGTCATAAGGTGTTGGAAAGTTTTTTATTTGAGAAAATATCTAATGTTGTTCTTAGAAAGAGGGTTTTGACATTACAAAAATAAAATGTTTCCTAGATCGGTCATTTAGGGTCAATATAACAAAATATTTAAATTAATTATACAATTATACTTAAATATCAAGGAAAGAATAAATTTATTTCATCCATGCATGACAATGTGAAAGCTTTTAAAACAAAATCTTGGCCGTGGAAATGTCATCTTAAAAATGACAATCGGATGAATTTTAAAACAGAATCCAAATTCAAGCAAACTGAACCATGATTACGTATTAGTGACTACTCACAAACCATTGAAGACTAATTTGTCAATTCAAGAAAAGATTCCAAGATTTTAAAAACAACGAGTTTAAATTCGCTATGTTCGTGGGAATATTTATTTTCGATGTGGAAAAGTCAGATAAATATTTTCACAAGGAATTATAATTTAAATACAGTGTGACATAATATTCAAATAATAAAAGTTTTGTGTAGTTGGTGCTCCAAATTGTTATTCTTTTATCTTGAGTGCTGGATTACAAGTGTTGAATTTTCACAACGCATATGCACAATGTTTGGCAGCACACGCGGGTGTGAACAGATGTTTTCTCTTTTGAAAAAGAACAAATGACTCGAGAGATCACGGCTTACAAACAATAATGTGTCGTGAGTTATAAAAGTGATTTCAGAACAAAATTTATAGCACAACGTTTACACAATTGATGCAAATAAATGGATTTGGAATTTCTGAGAAAAAATAAAAGATGAGTCCTAATATTTTATATATTTTTTAAAAATAAGAATAAAATACTAAAATGAGTTCTTCACTTATGATGGTTAACAATTTTTCAATTAGTTTTAATGCGGCTCTTCCAGTATTTTTTGTTTGTTTTCTTTGTAACCCTTATTAGCAAACGAGTTTTACACCCTTGTTCTACACCACTCAACTGAGTACGAGATCAAGGGTGTGGCCGGATGGAAAACATAGAACCATTTTGTACCTCTAGCTCCGTATTTCAAACTCTTGACACCTCGTCCAAGTCTCGTAGCACTGCCACTCCGTTTAATCGCCGCTGCTTCTTCTTCTACACATGTTTATATTTTATTATCTTATCTTCTTTCTTAACCTTATGAAACCTTAGATTGAAATAGTGTTGTTAAAAAAGTTTAAGTATAATAGGATAGCTGTAGGAAAAGTATATAACAATTACAACATTTACATAACATATTTTCAGATACTAATACGATAGATAAGGTTGTTTATTTCTTACTTTTCAAGATAATTTAAATATTAGTAAATTATATTATTATTATTATGATTATTATTAGCACCGCGTCTTACTAACCGTTCGGGTTATACGCACTTACGCTAATGTGTAATGGTAGGGTGATTGTGAGATGAAAAGGGTGATTGTGAGATGAAATGGAGGACCTACAGTTTAACGTGGGATCCGAACCACGGCGGAGGCCTGGCATTCCCCACATTCACAATATGTCTTGTCAGAGGTGAAGGAAAGATTTGTTAATCAGACAAATCTTTGCCGCGACCGAGGATTGAGCCCCGGCCACCAGCACAGAAGTCTGACACCTTACTCCTAGACCACCAGGTCACCTATTAGTAAACAATGTTATAATTGTTGTCCCCTTTAATGATAAAATAAAATTATGTATCTGAGCCAAGTCTATTATTTCTAATCTCACAGCAATTCCACCGTAAATTTACTGCTCGTGAGAGGATGTTTAGCCCTCTGTATCTTTTTTTTAGTACCGTGTCTTACTACCCGTTCGGGCTATACACTACACCATACATATTCCCGCCAGATTCCGCAATATGAATAATACGTTAAAGTATGTCTTTAAATATAGTGGAAATATATTATTGTTAGATTGGGAATGTTGAATAGTGGATTAACGTAAGATAACCTGAATTTCCGACAGTAAAATTCTGAAATTTAGATTAAAATAACTTTATTTTGTTTTTTATTATTAGACTATTATTTTTTAGGTTTTAATAACTCAACTATCCATATAAAGTATACACCTTGATTTCGTAAATTAATTCCATTACTGTGCGCCTATTATAAATACAACTCCTTAAATACATTATTGATTAAGAAATATAGCCTTAAATAATATTACTAAGCTACTATTTAGTAAGCCAGTCCAGTATATAGGCCGAATGATTAGTAAGAAGTCCCGCAAAAACAGTAATCTCCAGAATAATCTTTATCCCTTATATATATGCTCGTAGATCCCGGCGCCATACCTGGCTAGAAATGTCTTCCCCCCTTATTCTGTACCATTTCCAAAGTAATCCCTAATACATTTTGATACCGAGTCATCTCTCGGATTAAGGCGTATGTACAAACTGTCTCGCCCCCCCCCCCCCCCCCCCCCCCCCCCGTCCCACTTGGTCACACAGAACCATAATCACACCACCACCCCTATATGNTGGCCCTACCAGGACTATGATGGACCCTCTACTAACTACATCCTCCACGACTAGTTTGACTTAGTTATCTTAGTTATCTCTCTCTCCTCTGTTTATCTTAAGACTAGGACAGGCACAACATCAAGTCTCCGGCCGTTCATTTATCAATGTGAAAGGGCAAACCTATATTTTCATCAATGATAAATTTCCGGCCAGTCCAGGAATCGAACCTGGGACCCCTGGATGATTAGACAGACACGCTACCGACCGGGATAAGGTGTCGGTCTACTTTTTCCCACTCTCAACTAACAACCCTTTCATCATCATCACCACACCTCACTACTCGTTCTGTCAGGCTATACGCAGATATGTCATTCCATTAGGGGAAAAAAACCTTAATAATACCCTCGACCAGGATTCGAAATCCGATCTCCTCATCATTAACAGTCCAGTCTATAGGGAGTGTGACGCTAAGACTTCTACCAGAAAACTGAGTCGTATTAAATTATTTTAAGTTTACCAATTGAATTATAAACTAAGTTTGAAACTGGCGAAGTAATAATGTTTAAATATACCATTTATGATTGAAGAATAGTCAATAGGCTGAACGCAATTTTAATGGTTCATGATAGAAAAAAATGTTGAGGTCAAAGTTAGTGAAATCATGCTATTTTATAAAGTCAGATGTTTTAACAAAATAACTTGTTTTATGATCTAAGTCTTACTATATATCCGGGACACTCGCATTTAATTCCATCAATGGAATAGGAATGGAAGAGATAAGATACAATTTAAAGGAAATAAAGGTGGAGGGAAAGGAGAAAACACCCTTAGTACAAGTGGCTGGAATTTGCACCCCAACCCTTCTATCACATACAAACTTGACCAGAATAAACCATGGTCTGTGTGCCAAATTATACGTTATATAATTACTTAGCGAAAGGATAGGGCTAAGGAAGTTTTCTTAGGAGAGGCACACCCGGACTTACTTGCTCCATGGCATTAGGAACTCGGAATTTCACCTCCACACCTACAAAAGTGACACCTATTCCTATCTTCAACTAGTTCTATCCAGGCCACCTCAATACACCCTATCTCTTTCAGGTATATTATAAGGTTATTTTTCTATCTACGTTAAGGTTATCTCAATGGTCTTTTTCAAAGGGGTTTGCTAGTAAATACTCTGAACCCATTTCCGCTGTATGTCCTACCCAAAATAACAAAAGAAATATGATTACCCTAACTATGTCTTGTGATGATTACAGGATATATATCTCATTCTTATTAAACCTCCTCTATTACCAAGTATCCCCATCCCTTTTGGACCAAATTTATTCTTAGGCACCTAGTTTTTGAACATCTTAATTCTTTTCTTCATTAAAGGTAAGATACCATGTTTCAGACCCAGAAATAAAAAGCGGTAAAACTATTATTTAATTTGTTTTGTATCTTCTTAGTTTAACATTTTTGTCAGAAGGAGCGAGGTTAAAACAACTTATTGCTCGAGTGATAGCAATCATTTTCTGATCTATACTCTAATACTGTGATTGATAGTTAAGATGGTTCATAAATATTAACTCATAGTCATGTCAAACGATATGTTCGTAGTGATCTCTAAATTATCTTTGACTATCTTGTGATTTTTTTTTTAATAAGTCACCCTCAATTTATCAAGCCAAGATTAAAGCCCCAACTTCTGCGTCAAGAGTTACCAATTATCTTAGCTCGAGTTTAACGCCTTAAACCACTCGGCTACTGTTGTGAATGTTTGTGCTTACCGAATTAATTGAAACCAAAAGTCTATTTTTCTTGGGGCCAGCCTTATGACCACCTGATAAAGATCGCTATCAAGAGGTTAAAGTTAGCTACCAGATAAAGGCTATCAGCCACTTTAATATTCTACGCGTATTATGAACTGAATTTATTTGCCGGGTGGCTATCTGTTGGATAAATATAGTTGTATGCATAAAACTCAAGACTGATACTGTTTTTACTTGTGCGTGCATGGACCCTGCTGTTACCACAACTACCTAACTAGTACAGTAATCCCATGACCTCTTTGGTGCTGACTGACAGCTCACAGCTGACAGATAAATTTTGACTGTCAGAAGCCAGCTGTGAGCTGTCAGTCAGCACAAAAGAAGCCATGGGGATGCTGTAGCTACAACGCTCAACATTTGTTAAATAATGGCGGCTAAACGAGTGCGAGTAAACAAATGGCGTCACGTGGGCGCAGAAGCTAAGTTGTCTTGTAAGTACTAATTTCGGTGTCTGCCAGAATGTGGTCAATATTTTGGAAGAACGTTTATAAAATTTCATTTATTATACTCACATTTAAATAATTTGTTCTTACATAACTATAACTCTACAAATAGCTTGTTAGTTTTTATAAAAGTCTGGATGATATATAGTAGAGCCTAAGCCTGTGCCTACTAAACACGTGAACCAAATTTTAACCTAAACATAGATTCTGATAGGCTAAACCTCATGAAAAACATCGCGTAACTAAGGCCACACGCATTTTAACTTTAAGATAAAAGTTATCAGTTACTTAAACCTCCTTATAAAAATGTGATGGATATCTGGCAGTCATACGATGTAATTTTAATTTATCGACCAGATAAAAATATGTATTGGTCAAATTAATATCTATCGAGGAGTCATAATACCGTCTCTTAATAAAACTGACAGTGAATATAACATTTTCAAAATCTTTATCAGTCAAAGAAAATCAATTAGAGGCTACATTAAAACTGAATTAGTTTAAACTTCTGAAAACTGTCCCAATTTAAATTTAATTTAATTTTGTATTTATAGTTTAGTAACTATTTAAGAGCAGCAACCGAGTTATGAAATCCGCTCTTTTAATAATCGTCTTGTGTGGGTATTGTCACTCAAAACCCGAGCTTGTCTCATTATCTTAGCATCTTGTGTGTTCCACTCCATCCGGGAAGGCACTTTGAAAAGAGAAGGTTGATATGGGTTAAATTAGAAATCAGCAACTCAATGCCAGCGAGGGTATTTCCAACAGCCCACGAGTTTGAGGAAAATAAGTAAAACAAGAAAACAAACCAGAATCTTGAGGATGGAGTCCAATGTCTCCACTCAGTATCGCAGCTGGTGGTTGTGTCTAAGACAATCTACTCCTACCTGGGGCCCACGACTTGTTTTATTGTGGCCCACTTTTCTAAATGGTTTTTTTTAATATATAGTAGAAAAAGAAGTAGATCCTATCCTTCGAACTATCTAAAAATTGTACAAAAACATGCTCAATCATTTCAATAACTATATTTGTACACAATTATAATATATTTTACTATTGTGATTATTGCCTACTCCGGTGGCAGAATAGTCTAAGACATCATTCGTGTGCTAGACTAGATTGCCGATGACATGGAGATTGAGGTTTGAGTCCCAGTCGGGTACATTAAGGGTGGTTTTCATAAATGATTTTCCAATCTCCATCCACACAAATGCTGGTACACTCACTTCTTCTATATTTCAAGCTAATCCCCATCCCTAATTCAGTATCGTAACTAGTACGTTGGCGTATAGCCTGAATAGGTAGTAAGAGTAGGCTAGATAAAGAAAATTATTCTCATACCAGTGTATATATATATATATATCCTATATATATACATGGTGTTAACAAATAACTGTTCACAACGTTAGATATTGTACAGTAGTAAGTTACTTATTAAACTGAGCAAATAAGTCTTAGTGAACATAGGTCCGCAAAACAACTCTCACAAATATACAAACACTGTTGTTTTTCAGAAATAAAAAAAGCTAATATATAAAAAATAAAGGCAATTTTAGCTTACATGGCACACATTTATTTTATTTGAGGTATTTTACATTCACTTTCTAGACCAGTTGGTTATACAAGCTAATTTAATTCTACAACAGACACAACACTCAGACACCAGCCGTTAATAATGCATCACCGTGAAAGAAGAAACACACATTTCACCCATGATACATTTTTTTGCCATGCAATGAATCGAACCAAGGACCCTTAGCTCAGTAGGCAGACATGCTACTGACTTAACTAAGGTGTCGGACTCCCACATTTATTAGCTTATCACAGCAAAAAAGGTTACACATGTTGTAATTCCATCTCTACGTAAGTTTCACCTCTCAGGATAAGACTGTGCTCTTTGAAAGATCTCTGGCTTCATTCGAATCGTCTGACGACCGTTTTCAATTCACTGTCCTGTTGCTGAATCCTGCCATCTCCACTCATTTCCTAATACATTTATTTTAATCCTGCCTTAAACATGTATATGATATATAGCTTTTACCCTCTTGGGGCAGAAGTTTCAAGTCCATTAACCATTATTAAATACAGATTTTTTGTAACCATCTTAGTTTCAACATTGAGGTTAAAGTTGTTATTTTTTCTATTGTCATGTCTATAGATATCTGAATTTATTTTTATATTATACCTTAGGTTAGTTGGGATCAGATTCTTATAAATTGTATATATAGAACACATTGCATTACATTTTGCCATTGTTTTTAGATTATCTCAACCTTAGTAGAATTAACCTAGAATTAATGCTTGTTTATTTATTACATTTTAAAATTATGCTAATTGCTTTTCTTTAAAGTTTTTGAAGTCTTGATAATCTCTGTATCGTAACGTGTGGGACTCACTTTAATGATGGACAGGGGACACAAAAATAATGAAAACGTGCATAAAACATGTAACCTTGTTTCAGAGTTTTAGTCATGTTTATACTCCAGTGCTGTGAAGTTTCTTGAAATTACAGGATGTGCACAAAATAGCCACCTTCAGCCTGAATGCTAGCCTGCAGCTTTCTTGTCGTAAAATCCCGCAATATTTTCAAAGTGCCAGGTGTCTGGAATAGCTAGGAATAGCCCATAGAACATATCCTACATACGTATGGTATACAAACCATTTAGTGGAATCACTCGACTGTAACTCTGAAATGAGGTCCAATACAACAAATGTTTATACTAACTCTTTTCATTTTTTTTTGTATCCTGTCTATCGCTGAAGTGGGTACCACATGTTAGTATTAGTGAACCACTAAGTTCAAATGAGGAAACATTTGTATTGGTAACAACTAATTTTGTCCACACCAAATATGGTCAAAATAAGAACCTTCTTTGCAATATTCTTCTCTAAGTACCAAAGTTATCAGACTTGGGAATTAAGTTTGATGTCAAATAACTGTACCTGAATACTTAAATTCTTCTGTTGAAAGCACATTGCTTTTTGTTTTTGAGGTATTAATCTTTAGCTTCTTAACTGGTTCATTCTCAGCTAATTATTCATTGTATCTATAAAAGGATCAGAGGCATAAATCAGTTTGTTGTATACAAATATATGAAAAATACACCTGACAGAAAGTAGTGTTAGATCAATAATATAAATAAGACACAAGAGGACCCACAACACCTCCCTGAGGCACAACAAATTACTCATTTGGTACTTTGGATGAAATATTGTCAACATATTTTGTGTCTTGATATTAACCTTCCAGATAGTCTTTTAACAAATTAAACACATCTTCCTAGAATTTTATTTTATTTTTTACAAGAAAGTCCCAGTATATAATTTGAAATAATCGTTTAAGGTTTATGAACAAGAATAGGTGGTATTATTATATTTTAGGTTATTTCCCCATTCGTTGAGGACATATTGTAGCGCAGATTTACAGGAATAATTTTTCCAAAATCAGATTGATATTTAACAAGTGTATTATTTTGGTTACAAAAGGATATTCATTGATCATATCATTGGCTCTGATCTATTTTCACATTCAGGTAACATATTAACTGGTTATATTCCTCTGCTTTGTTAGTGCCAACCACATTTGAAATGCAAACAATAGTGGATGTTTTCAAACGTCTAGCAAAAACACCATGTATCAAAGATGTGTTGAGCAAATAAAATAGAGAATAGCCTAAAACGTGAATATATTATTTCATAATCCTAACATTTAGCCTACCCACACTTAATTGTCTTTATTTTATATAAGGGAAAATACACTATTTTGCCACCACTAATCCCCTTATTAGTGAATGTAAACACTAATCAATTGAGGTGGACCTTGGGAGCAAATTGCGTTATTTTTATAATTCCGCCAGAGAAGATATCACCCGGTATTGGATTTTTAAATCATGATTTATCTAAATAATTATTTGTTTATTATGACAAAAAATTATATAATTTATTATTTGGTAAGGGTTTTAAAGGAACTAAGCAAATATAAATATTTAGAATAATTTTTGCTCGCCAGTTTAGCAAAAATATGTTTTCTTGATTAATCATATGCATTATGACCTGTCCAATGATTTATTTTAATTGATGAGTTATTTTGGACGTGAAAAGGTAGCATATTAATTTTTTTTATACTGAGCTATATTAAAATATGTTTTAGTAACTATGCTATTAATTCTAATAAAAACATGTCTGACTTAAATAATAACAAAAAAAGTAATAAGTTCCAAAAAACTAAATAAAAGTGGGATATAAATTAAATGATTTTAAATGTGTATTTTTTAACTAAACAGTGGTTGTTTGAATATACTTTTTAATTTTGCGTCTCGTATTATATTATTTCCATTATAACCTCATGTTTAAACCAAGAGAATAGGGATGGTAGAGGTATAATTTAGAGGGAATGTATCAACATTTGTGTCAAGGGCGAAAAACAATTCTCCGTAGATTCGACCTAGAATCTGAGACCAACCTTCCAGCCACTGGCATACCAGACTATACGATGCAAGAATGATACCATTTGTCCCTCCCCATGTCCACCTCTGTGGTTGTTGTAATACTTTAAAAGCGTAGTATTAAAATTAATTTTAATTAGTATTTTTACTATACATTTCCATAAATCATCTTGAATCAGCCTTTTTTTTTTCAAACTAAGAGTGTATTTACATTCTTTAAATTTAAAAATGACATCTGTACATGGAAATCAAATGCGTGAATAATTACCCTAAGTGCAGAAGGTCTGCTCGATAGCTCAGTGGTTAGAGCATTGGTGTACTTGTCTGAAGGTCTCGGGTTCGATTCTCATGTCAAGGTGTCATTTTTAAATTCAAATAATATTATATTTACATTCGGCCATCCCAGTAACTAAATATAAACACTTAGTTAGCTTTTTAATCCATGACAGCGTACTTAGATGCTTATTTTATTTAATAAATAGTGTAGGTATTTAATCTATATTTTAAACGCAACTTAGTATTCGTTTGGTACTTTCGCATACATTAACTAAGCTAATGGAATGGAGATAAAGCAGCTAGAAGTTTAGTGAAAATGTATCAGCATTTACGTGGAGCAAGAGTTAAGAGTAATATAATTAAAAACACAGATATTAAAATTTTATTTTCGCTTAACCTGTTTGTCTTGAAGGGTGTTGGGGAGAGGGATGAACATAAAATTCCTCTATTAGTAAACAATAGGGCATAGAGGGCAATTGAATTATTTGCAAATAAAAGGCTATAGCATGGGTGCGTTGGTGGTTGGTAGTTTAACCCTATCCTTCCCCTCTAAAGTCGATTAAAAAATTATATATTTTGCCTTTTTTCGGTTTAAACAAAACAAGAATATATGAGTTTTTTTTAGCTTTTTGCCACCATTAGAGTGTTGAATACATCTAAAAAAGTTTGTAATTATGTCCATAAGTCGGGAAACAAATCTAGATAGCACAAGATCAAATATTACCAAAGATAATTGGAAGTACGGTCTGATTTTGATAGGAAGAACAGTAGAACATTCTGTAAGTTACTAGATTGCTATAATGTAGCCCTACACCTAAATATATATTTTTAAATACCATATAATAATCAACTATCAATTTTGACATGCAAAGTTTTGAAAGAAAACAAGAAAACAAAGAAAAGTTATAACAATAAGAATATATGATAGTTTTCAATTACAAAATTTCAAAAATTCTTAAAGAAACATCTTTCAAAAATCACATTTTAAATTATTTTTAAAAAATGGTAGACAGATAATAACTACGTTGATGTATTTCTAATGACCGACAAGACAGTCTCCAATGACACATGTCTTCCTGAGAGTTAATAAAAGACAAATAATTAGCTATTTGGTGCTTTGATCAAAAATATATCACAAATTGCAGCTAATATAAATTAAATAATTTGTAATTATACAATTTATTTATATACAAGTATATTACCTATTGTTGTTTAGGGCCAAATATTAAAAATTAAAATATTAGTTTATACTTGTAAATAAAGTCAAAAGGGAGAGAGGTCAAAATCCTAGTAAGAGGTAATAAATCACTGGAACCAACCTTGATGATACATTCTATAGATAGCTTGACATACAGAATTTCTTTTAAACACATCTTCTGGTTTATCCAAAACTCCAGGAATTGGTTTTCTGATTTTCTTCTTTCCAGGAGTCTCAACGTCATCAATGTCCCTTTCACAATAGTTAGAAATCAATATTTAGCCAATAGGATATTTCACCAAGCATGTCTTCAAATAAATTTAACCTTTGAAATAATTTATAGAGTAAAAGTTTGGTAGAGTTTAGAGGTATGGGAAGGTGGGAAAGTAGTGTGCAAAAACCAGTATACACAAGACACATTTTTAAATATAAAAATAATAAATAATAACCAATTTACCACTCTCATTTCACTCACAAAGAAAATGAGAATCAAATTATTACTCACATTATAATAGATTAGGTAGACTTAGTTGAAAACTTGTGGTTTTTTTTTCAACATCTAAACAACTGGCTAAAATTTTATTAACAAAAATATGTTTTTACTCATGATACTTTAAATGTTAACAAATACGATGTCATCTTTTCCTACCACCATTAATTAATTACTTACCTACTTCCCGCTTCGGTGGCCGCATGGTCTAAGGCACTACTCTCGCAATAGACTGGCATCCAATGATGGCTAGATCGGGTTTTAATCCCAGTCGGGTACACTGAGGGTGGTTTTTCTGAATGGTTTTTCCCTCTACTTCAATGCAAATGCCGGTATATTTTCTCTAAATTCAACATTCCTTATCATTAACACATTAGAGCAATTAGTGCATAAGTGTACAACCCGAACGGCCAGTGAGACGCGGTGCTAAAAGAAATATAAAAGCTAACCTACCATTTTAAATGTTAATTTATTTATGATTAAAATCTAAGTTAAATTATTGGTAAGTACCTTGATAATAAATTAAATATTATTATATGCAATATTTATCCTGTTTATTATTTTAAACTACCCCAAACTAACAGAATCTAACGTCTCAAGCTTCAACAACACATGACTTAAGTAAGTTTTGATACATTTGTTACTTATAAATATTATTTAATAATTATTATGACTTTAGTATCACTAGGTTCTCCATATCCTTATAACTGGGCTGATGGTGTTAAGTAATTTATTATTTCCTCTTTAATAAATTATTATTATTATTATTAGCACCGCGTCTTACTACCCGTTCGGGTTATACGCACTTACGCTAATGTGTGATGGTAGGGTGATTGTGAGATGAAATGGAGGACCTACAGTTTAACGTGGAATCCGAACCACGGTGGAGGACTGGCATTCCTCTTTAATAAAAAAAAATTGTGATTTGTATGTAGCTGTTTTTACGCACCATTCACTTTAAACGTGTATTTTGGAGGCTCGAGTTTAGTACCAAACAAATGCTGTTGTAAGATTGTCTTATTAAAACAAATACACTATCCGACAGCAATGTGTGATGAATAGTGGTGTTTGGTAGTGTTTTAATCGCTATCAAAGTTTATCCGCAGCGTGTGTTTACGTACTAGATCCGTAGTTTTTTTTTAATGTCTATGTAACTTCTTGAATTAAATTGAGTAAATAGAAAAGAGATAAAACTGGCTATGTTGATACACTTCTCACAGATATTTTCCGTTGAGGCTCTTTCCATGTCTCGGTGAGATGAGGTGATTGTGATAATGATTATGAGGACGCGGAACCAACGGAAACATTTAACCTAACTAACCAAACCCGGGCGGTCATTGAGATAACTCCCCCTTCGGGAAAATCACCCATGGTATCAGTCGAGAATTGAGTCCGAGACCCCTAGGTTTTTTGCTAGGTACACTGATCACTTTACCACGGGGCCTGTTGTGGAAGCTGGTTAAGTTTTTGAGCTTAGGAAATAACGTATTTCACTTGAAAACAATTCTAATGGTAGTTTCAAGAACACATGTTATATGAGTCGAGAAATAAACAAGAATAATGGGCCAGGATATGTTAAGGAAGTGTGGGGAATGGGGGTCGTCCAGCTATCAGCCCACAAGTGCTTGCAGTTTGCAAATATGTAGGCAACAGCGGTTTGAGACCTGCCTACCTGAAGGTATGGGCGTGTTATAAATACTGTGACGTGTGACTGCTTGTAGTTTTGATAGATTATTGTGCAGTGTAGACTAGAGGTAATTAGTTACCGTGTAGGTTGAACTGGTATATTTATTCAAAGTGTTAAATTTAATTCTCTAAGCTTACACTATGGGTTCTGTCACGTTTCAATGGCGTACTTAGCTAACGCGCTAGTTTAGTGTTGAGAAAGACTGCTAAGGACGGGTAGATCGAGGTTAAAAATCTCGGTAGGGTGAATTAGGAGGGTTTTCCCTAAATCGTTTTCCACTATCCTTCCACTCAAATGTGGGTTCACTTCCTCTAAATTCTACTTTCTCAATTCCTAAACCATTAGCGTCATTATTACTTAGGCGTATAACCCGAACGGGTAGTAAGACGTGGTTCTAAATAAATCAATTAAAAAATAACTATGGATACCAATATACGAACAAAACCATATAGACTTTACTTTCATTTTTATAAGGAATTGGGTTTTAAACCAAATACATATTTACCGTGTTCAAAAATTATACATATATATTTCATTAGTCTTATTTTATTTTATTCTGTAGCAGATCACATGACTTTACGATCGGATGAACTCAATTTGTAACCCCAAGTTAAAGGCAATAAATCATAAACATGATTCCTGCGATTTAAACATTTTAAGGAAAAGCTATATTTAGGGAACCAATCTTCATAAAAGAAATTTCAAACAACTTACTTCCTTCAAAATGGCGGTTAGTGATTTTGATTACAAAAATATCGAGCTGTAAAAAACAATCAAAATTACCGATAATTTGAGAGCTGAGTTTGCTTGAAGATTTGCGAACTTTGGAAAACTAGAACCAGTTACAGATTATAAGATTTTTTGAAACTTATTTTCTCTTGGTAATGTTGAATACAAGACTCAGGAATTTCATTATATATTTCATCATCTCGATTCTGATAGAATGGAAATAAAAGTCGTCACAATATAAAATGAGGTTGATTTAGTAACACTAACCTCTGCAACTAGCCAGTTTTCAAAAATATCAATTTTTTTTGTTTCATAACAGTTATATATTAAATTATGAAACTCTATAATACCTATTTATAAGAAAAGTAGGTAGTTTAATTTGAAAATACACATTTTATTCACTTTATATTTTCTTCCTAGGTTAGAGGGAAAATAAATACTGGGGAAAGAAAGAATGAACGGAAAAAATATAATCAAAATTAGAATAAAGAAACGATGGGTGATCTTGAAGACTCTGATAGGCTTATAAGTTTTTCGGAAAACCAAAGAGGTTGGTAATCCCTACCAAGCCATTGGAATGACCTTCAACTGGGATTTATTTAATATTTTTTCTTTTCTAGAATATATTAGAGGTGATAATACATCAAAATTTTATTTTAAATTCGGATGCCTCCAGAAGAGTTGTAGAGCAGTTCTCACCTGATTTCTTAAGATTTAGTTTGATGCCTTTAGAAGATTTTTTCAGTTTGTTTTTTAACCATGACTTATCCAAAAATAGAAAGGAAAATGAAATAAACAAAGAGGGGTGCAAATTTATTCTAGGGAGGAAAATTAATTTCAAGGGGCAGTTATTACATCCCCCACCTTTGAAATCTCCCCCCTCTCCCTAGCTATGTCACTACTTACTGCACACCTTTATTAATTTTAATAAGTGCTCAATGTAGGCATTTGAGATTGGAGGTAGCAGGCACTATGTAGGTTTCTAAATGATAAACGAATTTATAAGAAATAAAGTATTTAATCTCTGTCCTTAATTACCATAGATATTAATGCCAGATAGTGTCTAGAAGAATTACATGTTCGTAATTTTGATTTGCTTACAGAAGTTCGGTATTATGATGGAGGAAGTGGGGAAAATTGATATTTTGATTTGGCTATGGCCTTGTACACATATATTATTTTGTCATCAAAATCACTGTACATTATATAAACATTGAATTTGTCACAATCATGTACTTTATTTTGAGAGCTAAAGTTTTATTAATTATACTTCTATTTTCAATATTCTTATATACTATTGTGTGTACAACTATACTTAACTAATAATTAATGAAACAATATTATCAAATATAATACAATTCACATTTGGATGTATAAATAATTTTTTCTGTTAAGAACACACTATTAATAAAATTCAATTCACCAAAATATTTTAATTTCACAGCGACCCACACAAAAAGCTATGTATTTATTTATTTATTTATATACAGCTTTATTAATAATTACCTTATATATATAAATAAATAGCTTTTTTGTTGTTTTTGTTTTTATTAATAGTGTGTTTTGTGTATATAGATTAATAAAGCTATATATATATATATACAGCTTTATTAATATTTTGGTAATAGTAGGCCTAGTTAGGAATACGAAAACAAGACTGTATAGTTTTAATGAATGTTGGGTTTAGAAGGAGGATCTAATGGCAACATTGACAAACCGACGTTGAAAAATGGGTCATATATTTGAGGAAAGGTTAACGAGGTGAAAAAAAAGAAAGAATGAAAACGCTGTTTTCCAATAGAAAGCACGCAGTTTCTTCAGAGATGGTATTCAGTGGGGTCACCAAAGCTCTATCCCAACTCTTTGTCTGATCAGAGTCTTGGGACTAAATCTTTCCATCACTAGTCTCATCCTCTCTGAATACGACGTAAACTATGTAATTTATACCATCTTGCACCGTTTCCATTCGTGTTCTTTATTTTTATTCGTGTTATAAATTTGTTTGTGGTTTCCTATTCTTTAGGTTCACATTAATTAGAAGATGGACAGGTGACATTAGGATTGGTGGATGCAGGAAGATATCCCTGAAACTACCTGAGCCAATAGATGTGAGCTCACAGGGAAGAGAAATAGGGGAATGTCTAGTAAAGGTTTCATTTGGTCTTTATATAGTGTCTATTTAAGTGATTGACTCTCACAAGCCATGAACGAATAAATGAATGTTTAATTTACAAAGACAAATTGACGATAATAAAACGAAGAAAAGTTTTTATAAATTCATTTAAAAAAAACCCCACCAATACTCATACTGGGGACCATTAACACTTCCACCCACCACTTTCCTTTGTTAATCTGTAGGCCAGCCTCTGTCAATCTGTCTGCAAGCCCTTTGTTAACATACAGCAGGTTTTTTTTTTAGGTATTTAACGAGAACTTTCTGAAACGAATGATTGTATCAGTACAAAAGCAGTAGCGGATTTAGGTTTGAGGACGCCCTAGGCCCGAGACGATATGGCGCCCTTTTTTTTTGTAACAGTGTATATATATATATATATAAACATATATATACATATATGTGTGTGTATAAAATAATGAAAATAATAACAATAATAATAAGAAATCTAATTCAGGTATAAATTAAACTTTTTGTTAGATATTTCAAATTTTAGTACTTGCTTGATCAATTATTTTAACAAAGAAATTCTACCCTCAAAATGGTACTATGTTTTGATAGTAAGAGCGCAATAAAATAAACTTTAAAATTTGGTCTTACAGTTTACAGAAAACCCAATCGATTTTTAATTTTAGTCATCTTAAAAAATTTGGCGCCCCTCAAAATTTGCCGCCCTAGGACCGGGCCTCACGGGCCTAAGCCTAAATCCGCTACTGTACAAAAGAAGTTACACGGGTGAGAGCGAAAGGGTCTACCAATTTTGCCAGGAAAGGCACCAGTGTCGATTGGGGAGGGAACGGAAGGTTGTTATCTATAACCTACCAACTAGGAACTGACAATTTAGGATTTTTACTATATGTTGGTTGTGTGTAAATGTCGGAACTAGTAAGATTCAGTATTTCGTATTTCACGGACGAATTCCTGAAAAGAACCAACTCGTGGTTGTAACAGTAGCCTAGCAGCACTTCTAAAATAGTCAACTATTATTTATTTTTTAAAACTTTAAAATCTTGGAAGCCACCAGCATAGATCGTAATAATACTCCATGTCTTACAGAGGTTAGGTTAAGGTAGAACAGGTACAATCCACCGTGTGTGTACAATAATACAGTGGATACTTTTCAGTGTTAGGGGCATACAATTCCAGTGAATCCTATTCATGATATGTACAATGTGTTGCTTATACCCACTATTCATTTTAAACCTTAAGTATTATCATTCAGCTTCCTTAGCATTTGTTAAGCTGCTCGAGAAACACCTTTTGTCTGTAAAATGACTGTTAGGCCCCACCCCTACCCGTTAAGCTATATAAGACCTGCCATTGGTTAAGATTCATTAAAGCCCTTCCTTCCACCACCATTATTAAATATTATTCATTAGGCTTATCATACTTCACTAAAGCCTTTCAGGCTAACGGTTAGGCGCCCTCAATGTTCGTCATGATAGCTGCAAGGGTCATTAATTTTATGTCTGACCAAAGTTGGACTTGATTCAATATAATATTAAAAGTGTTATCCTAACAAGTTTTGAACGCTGTATCTTGGATTGATAAGTTTGGTCAAGGGAATAGAATTCTTTCCCTACCATTTATAAAATCATCTCTTCTAATCCACCCTATCACAAACATGACGACATTAGGGGTAAAACCCAATGTAAAAATAAAGTTCAAAACCTCTTACAACGTGGTGCAGTTTAATTAGAATTGGAAAAAAAAAATGAACAACTAGTTCAATCCTGCACTGGGGTTCCAAGCTAGAATTCCAAACTCATCACCAAGTTAATTTGACATTTCATCGCTCTAGGATTATTCTTATATACAACTATTTCTAATCTTAAGCCTTTATAAAAATACATGTATTATTTTGTTTTATTTCAACATCAAACGGCCGATTTTAAGCTAAAAGAAGAACCTTCCCTATAACTGTATGTTTATTATCTAATTGACAAATAATAACTAGCTTATTGCAATGATGGCGGGAACAGTCTTAATGTCAAGTTCACTAAGCTAGCTTCCTGGTGATTGGAAGGTTAGGGCTCGAATCCCAGACAGGCGCATTCAAATTAGGTTTTACTAAATAGTTTGCTACTCCCTTTCCAATCAAATTAGAGTACATTTCCTTAAAATTTTACTTTCCTCGTCACTACCCTATTAGAATAGATACATTCGGGTAGGCCTGACGGGTGTAAAGTAAAACGTGGCGCAAAATATATAAATGGTTAGTATATTGAGCATTGTGAAAATGACTCAATAGGATATATTTCACAACTCTCCGAACACTTAAACCCTAATATTATTTGTATAGGCACTAATTAAAGTTTTATGGCTGATTGCATGGATACCAATTTGATTCTTCAAACACCGGATTGCCAATCAGCTAAATCCTAGATCAAGAAACGTTTGGGTTACAACAAAGTTGGGTTGGAATCAAATTCGCCGATAGCTTGACCATAGATTTGATCACATTATCTAGAAACATCGCAACATTGTAAAAAAAACACCGAGATTGGTAGATATGATTGTAACTGACCTAAATTTCACTAAATTTGTGCTATTATTTATAAACTTTGTCTTTGGTACCCTAGGAGCACCTGATATATATATATATATATATATATATTAAATCCATTCTACAGCAAGAAGACATCAGTTCAAAGTTATTTTTCAAATAGCTGCACTCAATATATTTAATTTCAGGACAGGATTCTTAAGAAGAATATTTCAAACATTTTTTTGACTATATTAATAAAGAAAGTTTTTCCCCTTTGACATCGACCGGCTGCTGTCACCGTAAACAACTAAAAGGTTAATATCTCTCTCTATATGTAAAAGCGAAAGCCCTGCCTGACTAACTCATTCACTCATCACTAATTCTCACACTTCCCACGAAGATAGAGGTCTGAAATTTGGCACAGTTGTTCCTTATAAGATCATTTGAAAAATAAACGTGTTTCATTCCGATGTTTTTTGATTAAGGGGGTGAAATCGAAATAACTACCCTGATCGACAACATTACTTTATAAACTCTTTTTAAGCGTTTAGAGGGTAATAATCCGATAAGTTTGTTCTAATAATGCCTTAGAAAAAATACAGTAATTATTTTTAGCCACGTAGAGGCTTATGAGGGGTGGAAAACCAATTAATACTGACAATTAATTAAAATATGTAGTTACGTTTTAATATGCAATTCCAAGAGACGGTAGAAGTCTGTAGTTTACATTTTTCTGAATTGTGTGGTGTTTGTAGTGTCAGTGTGAGGGAGAGGGCCCGGCCCAGGGTGTTGTGTGGTGGTGAGATGGGGGAGACCTGTCCAGACACGCTCAGCTGATAACGCCCCAGTGGGCAAGGGGGGCCAGCCGAAAATAAGACTCCCCATGATAAACGATACATGGTCACCTCCTCGCGGTGTTTCTCGGGTAGCTCTAAGAACAATGCCATTAAGCTTCAAACAAAAATTCCTCGTTTTCATCCAACAATAAATAATAACACGATATCCCGTGCGAAGAACGGGAACTCAGCTAGTATACAATGTAATGTACTCAGTCTAAACCTCTTCTCAAATTTCATGTATCTGTGATTAAGGGGTCTTACATAAACCATGTAAAGTTTTGTAAGGGGGGGAGGGGGGAGCTCTAATGTGTACATGCTGTTACATGGGGGAGGATGAGGTACATCAAAAAGTTATGTAACACAAATCTTATATTCAGATTCTTATATTAAAAAATAATATTGTTGTTCATGTGTTCACCTTTGAAAAACATGCCTATAAATAACTTCCGAATATCTGTGGCGTTAAAAGTGCATGTTTAGCACTTTTTATCTATTAATATTTCGAATGCGCTTAGGTGTTATTATCTGCCCAAAACTACGAACGCCAAGCATATTCGAAAATACATATTTTCATGTGCATGACTGTGACATGTTTATACTAACCGCACTTGTTTAAATTTGTCCAATCTACTGACTGCCTCGCGTGCTTTTAGTTTGATAGCAGCTGCTGGTCGAAGCGGCCTTAATTTATAAGTATAGTTGAATCTAAGTATAACTTAGATTCCTACTCCACATTCTTTTACATAGGCCGTGAATAGTCGCTAGTGTGTGTACAAAAACAAAAATAGTTTCTTCAAAAAGAGGAGACTTGTTTATTGCTTGCTTATAAAAAGCGATATCCAGAAAAAAAAAAACAGTGGAAGAAACTCAAAAAGATGTAGGGAAATGGAAAGAAGCAAGAGTTAAGAATTTGTCTCAAGGCAAGTTTGAGGAGTCCATCAATAGTAGTATTTCTTCATATCAGCAGCATGTTATGAAAAGTAAAGTTTCAAATATCATTAATTATTTTCAAAAAGTAGGTGAATTAAAACCTATAACATTTCCCTTCTGATAAATTAGTGTGTATGTAGGTAAATGCAACTATTATACACCCTCTACGATGGCCGCACTGTCTAAATCGTCATTCTCTAAGTAGACTAGACGGCCGATTTTGGGGAGATGGAATTCTATTATCAGTCAGATCCACTAGAAGGTTGCTTTTGCTAAATGGTTTCGTGCTCTTCCTCCATATAAATGCTGGTAAACTTTCTTTAAAATTCTATCTTTTTAGTATAGATTTTGTAGGGTGGTATAGTCAAATTGTAGTTATATTATTAATTTTTTATTATATTTATCTAATGGAGTATAAATGAGGAAGGTGGAATTTTAGAGGTAGTCTACCCTCATTAACGTGTAGAGAGAGATTATAAAACCATTTAGGAAAAGCCACTCTGACTTGAACCCCGATCTCCACTTCATTGACCATCTAGTCATTTTCGAGAGTGAAACCAGGATCCAGTATCGATGTTGGAACGAAACATGGGTCTAGGTATTCATAATTTAACTAAAGTAAAATAATTGTACATTAATACAAAATATATTTTAGAAAATTTGTATGCCTAGAATAGTTTAGATAGTTCTTTATTTGATGATAATAGGCTTATGACTCATGAACCTGAGGAATTAGAGCTTGACGTCTTTATGTCCGTATTAATAATAATATGCTCTAAAATAATTTATAATCAGAATTTAAAATGGATTTTAATAAGTATTAAATCTGAATCTCCCCTTTAGTATTACAAAACTTCCCTATGGAAAAATGAGATTAGTTCTTGGTGAGAAATTTACGTAACACAGATGGGGGGGGGG
>CABEEJ010000511.1:254292-266934 GCA_901482245.1 Timema douglasi
GTGTCTATATAATTCTTATGCCCCAAGGGGTCACGGACAAAAGGGCATGATTGATTTTAAATACATAGCATCAAATAGATATTATAGACCTGCATCAAATAGCCATGTTTTGATAGGGCCACAATTTGTGGGATTGTTTTATATGGTTCTATATAAGATATCACACATTTAAAACATACTTTATAATTAAAATTTATTCTATTTAACTAGTCAGAACCTTCACCCTCATTTTGATGAAAACAATATTTAAAAATATCTAACCACTTCTTAAATAAATTGGCATTTCTAAACGTCTGCAATTCTTCTCAGTGTTCCTTAATAAATAATTGCAGTTGACAGCCAGTTTCTTACTTAACAAAAAAAGGTCCATCGTGTTTCAAGTTTTCATTGTAATGTGCAGTCAAAGTAAACTTATTTGTGTGGCAGGATTAGGGTGGTAATGACGAGGGGGTGAGGGGGTTAGAGAAGGAGAAGCTTGCTAGGTGACCGTAAGCCGACAGGAGCTCATATTTTGTATCTGCCTTCAAGTACATTCGAGTTTAAAGTGAGTCGTTTAAAAAACGCTCACTTGATTGCGCTGTAGTCACTTGGAATCGCACCTAGCGATCCCAACGTTGAAGGAGTAAAACCTCGAAAAGGAGTGCAACATTTTTAACCTAGGGGCTGTGGCTCTGTTCTTTACTTCTCTGTGCCCGAGATTTATATTATTCCTTAAGACACTAACCGGGCTTGGGGCTTCGGTCACAATGAATATTTTGCTTGAATGTTTGTCTATTAGTGATTGTGTGTACCTGCAGTAACGGATACCTAGAGCGTTCCTAATTAGGATTATAACTTTATATCAACTAGTCTATTGTTTTTCTGTCTCGTGGTCTAAGTCAGGATATTTGAGAGCTAGGTTTCAGCCTAACTGAGCATGTATGCTTGAGCTAGGTTAACGTTGAAAGTCGTTTTGTAACATCTCCAGATAATGGACTCAAGTAGTAAATTCCCTAGGTTCAGTTAGAGCTATTCTGATTAGATTAGCTTTCTAGGTACGTGTAGAAAAAAAGGTATTTAGGATTTTAAGGGGACTGATTTCAGACATCTTATTGGGCTAATATGATCTCAGTTAGTTAGGCCTCTAAAGGTAGTTTAATATAGTTTTTATATGCCAACAGTTTTATTGTTGTCATCAGGGACGTAAATATAACTAACTTATACTTTGGGGATTGACACTGGATGTTTTGATATAGCTGTCAGGAGCGCCGTTCAACCTTGTTTAAATTCTGTTGGTCATTCGACACAAAATTAGTACTAGCTTGTAAGATTTAAAAAAAAAATAAACCTTGAACGGTTGCAGCCCAGCTTATTGGTCTTGTTTTCTCTTACTATAGTGATTGGAATACTACTATAATAAGTATGAATACCACTATGTAAATATTATGCTTGTCTTTAATATACTTAAATATTTTCTCGACTTACAATGCTAATATGTCTACACCTAACTTCACTCCAGTTAGTTCACTGATTAGAATTGTACTACCGTACTCATACGGTACTATGGGATAGTGTCAGGACGGTACAGATCCTCTTAAGCTATGAAGCTTAATGATTAGTTAAAGAACAAAACATATTAGGAGAGGCAGAAAATCTAAATTTGCCAGAGATGTAGAGGCATTGTTATAATAGGAAAATAGGTCTTAGATATTTACTATTTAAAATGGAAGCTGATGATGTAGGGTTGGATATATAATTCCAAAAACCCCTGGAACCTTATGAAAATCCTATCCAAGTACCAAGTTTTATCCTGACCGCTAAAATGGTTTCGGCCCTAGTCTGAGATACACACAGACGGCATCACGAAAAAAACACGATTTCTCTTTCAGAGGGTCAAGAATAATCGACATTTATCAAAATCCTGAGTTAAATTATTTTTTTCGGGCGATCACAATACTTCTCTCTTCGAGGGGTCTAGAGAAAATAAAAGGGTGTATATAGTGCAAAAAGGTTAAAATTACTAATCAAGTATATCCAATCAATTTTTTTAAAGATATAAAAATTAAGTAAAAAAGTAAAAAATGGTTACAAAAGGTAAAACGGGCAAAAAAGCTATAAGAGACAAAGGGTAGATCGGGGAAAAATTCGAAAGGGATTAAAAGGAAAAAAACTTAGAAAGGGGGAAATAGTGCCAAAAGGGGTAAATGGAGAATGTGGGCCTTAATGGCCAAAAATATAGAAAGGAATAGTGGATTAGAGGAGGTAGAAATAGTAAAAATTTAAATAAGTCATACGTGTGAAAAGGGCATATTGGTCTTAATGATTTAATGGGCAAATTGTATAAAATGAATGAAAGTGGTAAAAAATTGATTACATTTAGTTTTTACCATTTTGAACCAACCATTTCTCCCTTAGGCGCTTTCTACCCATTTATCCAATTTTCAACCATCCCCCCCATTGACCTTTTTATCCCATTTAACTTTTAATACTTTTTATATGTTTTACCTTTTTAACTTATCCTTTATTTGAGAAAAAAATTATTAGATCTTTTACACTTTTCCCCTTTCTAAGCTTTTACAATTTTTACCATAAACTCTTTCTACCGGACAAAGTTAGTATATTTATAAATGACAATATGAATTAGGAACTTTGGCTTAACATTTTTTATTTAATATATGCATTCCCACTCAGTTGTGAACTAAGTACTATCATCAAGAGTTTTTAGCTAAGTAAACATTACTTGCATATTTAAAACGTGAAGTGATTTCTCTTATATCATTTATTACAGAGTTATACATGAGTGGTTTTCATAATTTAAAAACAAAATATAAATAATACACCTATTATAAGCCCAACGTTATCAAATGTTATTATTATTATTATTATTATTAGCACCGCGTCTTACTACCCGTTCGGGTTATACGCACTTACGCTAATGTGTAATGGAGTAGGGTGATTGTGAGATGAAATGAAGGACCTACAGTTTAACGTGGAATCCTAACCACGGTGGAGGCCTGGCATTCCTCACATTCATAAGATGTCTTGCCAGAGGTGAAGGAAGGGTTTGGTAATCAGAAAAATATTTGCCGGGACCGAGGATCAATCCCCGGCCGCCAGCATAGAAGTCTGACACCTTACCCCTAGACCGCCAGGTCACCTTTCAAATGTTAAAAGTATTCAAAGGCTAAGCCACAATTTCAGAAAATGTCAATTTACTTCGACAGAAATTTTTTGAGTTCTAATAAATATTTAAAAAATAAGATAATATAGTGAATCCGCAATCTATACACAATTTACGTTAGTCACTGAATGTAAGTATGCTATAACGACAAAGTTCCCGATGGCATAAAAATAAAAATGATACAACTTTAAAGAAAATTTAACTGAAACAACATTTAATTTGTTTGAGCCAGAAAAAGTTTTTGTCATTTAAAATATGTATGCTCAAATGTCATGATACTCATGAGTCATGACCAATATCCTAGATTTGTTGAGATAGTTATGTATAGAAAATTAGACTTGCTGTTTATATTAAAGCAATTTTATTTAGGCAAAAATGTTTGTTGTCATAAATAACAGCAAAAAAAATATCTTAGGTTGTGTACCAACCAATAACAATTTAAGGTTCAGAATGAGTCTGGAATTATTGAACCTTGACATTTTCCAGGCAGTCGCAGGTGAGATAGAAAACCTTCACAGCATACTCTTACCTTTTGAAATCGCTGTAGGTCTGGGTCAATTCGGCTGAGGGCTGTAGCCTATATGTGCATAGCTGAAGAGACGGACAGATATAAACTCTTCCTCTCTACATTTTAGGAGATATGTGTTGGGAAGAAACGATGTCCAACTTGTTGAACATTATTGTGATAGTTCGAGTAAAACAAACCCAAAACATTAATTCAAAGTTTCCTTGTCTGGGTGATTCCCACCGAAAGCGTTAAGTGGTTCAAATTAATGTCTCGATCTAGACTATAATTTATTCTAAGCTTTCAATGTGTTTTGAGACAAAAAAAAAAAGTTTTCTAACGCCCGGATCAGAACAAGGTTAGACAAAAAATCCGAACACGGCAAAACAATGTTTAATTTTGTAGAGAAAGATTCTTTGACAGAAAAAAAAATAATTAAATACATGGTTCGGCTACTTTAGAAACGTTTTTTTAAGGACTGGTGGGATCCAAAACAATATTTTCTGACAATAAAAAAAATACTGCTAACAATTAAAAGTCATGTTTACGATGGGTAAGATTAATACAACCACACCTGAACACGTCCTTAGATCTAAACATAAACTTATTTTTCTGCTCTTTTATTTTTAGGGTAAATTATTTAACTATTCAATGTTCATTTGTATTTACAATTATTGAAATTATAGTGTTATAAGTATAAATATATCAAAACAAATTCAAAGGATTAGTCACGTCCAAAGTCCAATTTATGAAAGTATGTACCGGTAATACTTAAATTTGTTAAAATAATTTACTTCAGACGAATTTTAACGAGAGTATATAACTTTATAAATTCACATTAATTTTGGTAGATAATATTATTCATGAATACCCACAGTGTCTATTAGGTTGCTTTATGCAGAATGTCTACCTAACCCTCCAAATATTTTACACTAATTGTGTGGAAATAAGTAAAGTAGAGCTTGGAGAAACTTGACTCATATTTTCGTGAGTCAGACAGGGAAATTATTCAGAAAAAGTCACCCTCAATATTCTCAACCAGAATTAAAAACCCCACTTCAAAATATTGATCACCTTTAAGGGTAGTTTTCAAATAATCGTAAGTCATCATTTTTGTTGTTCAAATCCTATAAATCGCTCTTTCTTAAATCTTAATGGCCTAGCACTAGTTTAAAGGTCAACTTTCTGTCGAGTAGTCGTGGCTTGACCACAAGGAGTCATAGTAACAATTTAAATATTTTACAATAGCTACCTAATCAAAAATAATATAAATAGTGAGGAAAATATCGTGAATAAAAATTACAAATAATTTATATATCACTTTAAAGGTCATGGGAAATTGATTTTTTGCTAACTTCTTAGTTCTTCAAAAAATTTTAGAAAATGCATTTAGTTATTAAAGAGGAGATTTACCTTTCTTTCTCATTTTAATTTCCCTTTTTTAAGATATTTATAGCAAGATGTTAACGGATAATTGTTTAAAAAATTAATTAATCTCTTATTTTGTTTAATTTTAATGGCTTTTCCTTTGGATATAATTTTATCGGTATAGTATTTTCTAAATAAAAAAAATAGCGCTGCGTATCACTACTACCCATTCGGGCTATATGCCTATGTAATACTTACACTCATAGGCTTAAGGATGAGGAAGGTTGAATTTAAAATAAGTGTGCCCGTATCTTCGTGTAGTGGGAGAGTGAGAAACCATTTAGAAACACTATTTTCAGTATATCCGTCTGGGATAGCACCATGGTCATCGGAAGTATTGTTTATTGCGAAAGTGACACCTTAGATCATACTTCCACCAAAGCGGGAGAATTTATATCTACGTTTTTTTTAAAGATAATAATGTAGAGAATACTTTTATTTTGCTATAAGTAATGTGGAAAGTTGTTCTAGGGCGCAAAGAGAAGCATGCATCAGCAGCTGCTTAGTGAACAGGGGATAAAACGATTATTTCTTTTGTTCGTTCAACCTTAGGTGGATTCTAGGTAAAAGAGATTTACCGCCAATGCTATATTTTGCATCTAGGCCTTGAGGGTTTATTTTACCCTCTCCCTTTGCTTAAGTGTTTAAGGCCTTTACTCCTTGAAATTAATTGTGTCTGTCTTACCAACCACTCCCACCCCTCCCCCTCCTGCCAGCCGAGAAGGTAAGTTGTCCGCTCTAAATCGGACGTTATAAATCCTCATAAATATTTCACCTTCAAAGGAGGTTCTTTGATCTTCGGTAATTTCACCTAAGAAAGTCACCATAAATCATTTTAACCGCAATGTCACCTGCTTTAGTTAAAATAAAGTATAGTGTCGAGGAAAGGAATAACACCAAGTATACTCATTTTAAATTTTGCTGCAGCTGGCTTTACCAAGTTAGTGTCTTTAACGATAATTATTTAATCATTAAGTTTGAAATCTAAGACTTTTTTTTATGAACAACCCTATTGATCCTTAAGTGTAAATCATAAACACTTAGTGAAAGAGTGTAATTAGGTTGATAACATTTATAATCAATAATATCTATATAACATCCAACCCCATCACTACTTATGAGTACTTTCCAAATATGTATAGTTTAGAGGAACACTGGACTAAAATCAAGTATATGCATTTAAATATTTATTCAATAATCTCTTAAGGAAATTCAACCCCATCACTCTGTATGCATACATTATAGAAAATTAGATTAAAAATGGATTAATATGAACTACAAAACTAGCATTTATCAAATATTTGCTTTAAGGTAGAACATTTTTTCAGGCCAACTTTACTGAACATTATGCACTTAAACAAAATGATCACCTTTATACTTCATCTTAGAGGCAGAATGGATTAAAAAGCTGGAGCTATTATGGAATCACCTTGCTTGATAAGGGATAAAAACTTGAATGTGGAAAATTCGTTACAAAGGAAGCATTTATTAAATTAACTGAAATACAAATTGACAGAGAAGACTTAAAATATGCGCATATACTATCTACGAAGCATATTATTGTAGCTGGGATGGAGAGTCAGAAAGTAAGGAAAGCCGCAGAACTGTTTTCGCTGATTGTTGGAAAAACAATATACTATAACTTCTCTGAGTTCAATCATGTAGGAGAAACTGTAAATATAGTAAACAATGTATTTGACGTACTAAACTCTCGAATCGCAGTGTGAGGGACGTACAGTTTTAAAAGTGATTATGGCAACTGTATAAATGAACAGGATGATGCACTAAACAAACTATACCAACTAATATTCACAATGAGATTAATTAGAAAAGAACAAAAAGTAAATTGTAAAAAATAAATATCCGACAAACTTCTCCTTTTTCAAATGGAATTTCTGATGTCTATAAATAGCCTTCATGTTCTGTTTAAAGATTTGAAATTTGAGGGTTACACTTATATTTTGGCATCTAGATGCAACTAGGACATATTTGAGGGTTATTTTTCTCATATTCGAGGACTTGGGCGATTTTACGACCATCCTCTGCTCAACACTGTATCTCATAGAAATAAGTAACTAATATTGAGCCGAAATTCTGGTGTATTATTATTAGCACCGCGTCTTACTACCCGTTCGGGTTATACGCACTTACGCTAATGTGTAATGGTAAGGTGATTGTGAGATGAAATGGAGGACCTACAGTTTAACGTGGGATTCGAACCACGGTGGAGGCCTGGCATTCCCCACATTTACAAGATGTCTTGTCAGAGGTGAAGGAAGGGTTTGGTAATCAGATTAATCTATGCCGGGACCGAGGATTGAACCCACAGACACAGCACAGAAGTCTGACACCTTACCCCTAGACCGCCAGGTCACCGAAATGCTGATGAAAAACTGTCAGTTTGAAAAAGGCGTTCAGAAACTGAGCACAGACATTCTGTCTGAGGCTATATAAGACGCGGTTCCTCAGATCTTGACAATGAATATGATATTCTGAAAATTGAAAAATGACACCTGGACACGGGAATCGAACCCGGGACCTTCGGCTTAGTAATGAATATGATATTGAGCTCACATCCGCCACTGATGGCCTCCTTAAACAGTTTAAATATGAATCGATACACAACATTATTTAAGAGATTTTGTTAAGTTTATCATTGTTTCTTCTAGGATATTTTTTAAGTTTAGTTATATTTGTTTACATATATTTAACACGCTAATTTTAAGGTATATTTAGTTATGATTTATCATTTATAAGTTTGACAATATTTAAGGATATATCAGAATGATTACTATTATTTAAGGATGCACTAGAAAGTTTGACAATATTAAAAGGGTGTATCAATTATTTAATAAAAGGATAAAACCATTTTTCCTCTATCTTGTCTTTATTCCGGGGAAAGGACTGGCAAATAAATCCCTTTTTTTTAGATTAAACCATACACGGATAAATTATTTACTGAATGAATATAAACTCTTCATAATGCAAGGTTATACTCTTCACATACTACGTGAAAATACTCTTTATCATAACTCTTCATACAACTATCAGTGAGGGTAAAGTCTTTAAAATAAATATTCATTTGCATATAGTTGACCTGAACATGATAATCTAATCCTGCTCCATTTATGCCAAATAATAATTCTAGTCGTTCTTTAATTTAGAACTGCGTCTTACCATCTGTTCTGATCAACCCTTCCAACTCCTCGGAATTTAAGTTACTGGCGGTTGAGAGGGGGGTGAGGATTATTATAGTTAGAGGAGCTCATCCACATTTGTTTAAGGGAGAGTAGAAAACTGACCTCAATACACCTGACAACTGTATATTACTACCCGAGAGGATTACATACTAATTACGCTTATGGATTAGGAATGAAGAATAATATATTTAGAAAAAGTGAACCTGTTTTGTGTGAAGGGAGTGTAGAAAAACATTTAGGAAAAACGTCCTCATCAGATATGTTGATATTTGAACCCTAAAGTCATATCTAATTTGATGTTATCCAATAAAGTTTTGTAAATAACCATTTATTGTGAATTCGTCACTATTCGCAGTCATGTATTTACATTTAGCTAAACTGGAAACGAATATCGAATCTTACATCATGTAGGCCAATAAATAGTTATAGTCATTTTTTATTTCAGCGCCACGTCTTACTACCTCCCGGATCATCATTATATTCAAGTTAATGAGGACGAGGAGAATTTTATATGGAATTTACATATACCCACATTCACGCAGAATGAGTGGATCGCCATGTAAGAAAGACCACCTCACAAAATCTGTCTAGGATTTGATGAGTTACCTCAACAACGTAAAGTGAGAAGAAACTATCTTACCCTGTCCTTACCCCTCCACCAGTGTGGGCTCAAAGTCAAGTTGGATGAACGCTTCGTGCAATATAGACACAAACGAGTTCACTCGAAGGAGAAAGATCAGGGATGCAGGTTCGCGGTATGAGCTCGGAAGCATTGACATTGAACATATGCCAAATTATGCTCGTACAGGTCTTAAAGGAGTTATTGGTTTTCTAGGTTTCAGAAAGACGTCTATAGTATGATCTATCTAATTCTAATAGCAAGCGGTCCTATAGTGTGATCTATCTAATTCTAATAGCAAGTTGTCCTATAGTATGATCTATCTAAGTCTAATAGCCAGTTTTCCTATAGTATGATCTATCTAATTTCAATAGCAAGCTGTCCTATAGTATGATCCATCTAACTCTAATAGCAAGCTGTCATATAGTATGATCTATCTAACTCTAATAGAATGTTGTCTTATCGTTTGATCTATCTAACTGTTAAAGCCAACTGTTCCAAAGTTTGACCTACAGTAGCCCCATAGCTTCTTTGGTGCTGATTGACAGATCACAGCTGACAGCTGACGGCTTTGAAACGTTACCAGACCAAATGATATATCCTTACACCGAACCATATGATCTGCAAAAACATGTGTTTAACAGCTGTTACTTCTGACAGTCAAAATTTAGGTATATTCCTGAATGTTGACTGTCAGAAATCAGCTGTGAGCTGTCAGTCAGCACCAAAGAAGCAATGGGGCTACTGTATCCACCCATAACTGCAAGGATGGTCTCGTCTATTAATTATTTCAGAAATTTTTCAAAAAATTATTTTATTATTTTATAATTGGGTCGATTTGTAAGTCATGCGTGAGTCTATCCCGTTTTTCAGTTGTTCAGAGAGCTCGACTTCATATGGGAAGAACCTGCTGAGGAACGGGCTACGATGGATGAGATTCTCCACGACTTGAGATGCTCATTGAATGGTGTGAGGCAGTGGCCCATGTGGTTCCAGAAGAACAGGTCTTTGAAACACTGGAAGATTTAGTGGCGGCACTCGGCATCAGCATAGAGGAACCCGAGGTGGTACAAGACCCTCCAATTACGTGACCGCGAAGGGCGCCAGTAAATCGTGACTCGGCCCCTGAAGACCTGATCGAGGAGGATGAAATATCAACCGCCGGAGACGAAGGTTCCATTAACCCTGGTATCAGCAAAGATTACGTCAACCTGTTCACCGACGAAGAAATTGAAGGATACGTACGGCTCGAGGATTGTGCGTATGTGTTGTCGTGAGTGCCGGCCTTGAAACCCATAAGGTGGCGGGATAAAGTGCGGTTTAAGCGCCTCGAAGGCGGAGTGCGGATCGAAAAACCACGGGAAGCGCCATATATATTTCGCAGGACGCGTGACACGCCGGTCATCCACGAAGTGGTCAGGGATTGGATCAATTGGGGCATGTTAGTAGAAGACCCTTTGGTGAGAGATACCTTTGCGTTATTCGCTATCCCCAAATCCAACCATACGGTTCGTGTGATACAAGACCTTAGCCCCTGGACAGAACACTACAACGTTCCCCATTTTTCACTCATGTGTGCGGGAAAAGCATTGCGATCCACTACAGAAGAGAGCTTCCTGTGGAAAACAGATCTGGCCTCTGGGTTCTATCAAATCGAAATTGACATCGACACGGGCCGCAATTTCGGCATTTACTTCCTGGGAAAGAAGTATCGAATAACTCTACTCCCTATGGGGCATCCCCTCTCTCCATACATCCTCCAACGTATCATGGAAGAGGCCGCAGAGGCGGTCGGAGAAGCACTCAACCGGGTTCGAGCCGTCGTCTACCTAGACGACGTCCTATTTTACGGTCCAGAGGAAGCACAACTGTATCAAGTACCAGAAATCCTACGGGAACTTGGAATGTCCATCAATGAGGAAAAGTCATCGGAGCATCCAACCAAGTCCTTGACATACCTGGGTTTAGAAGTGAACGCCGAAACAGGTATCATCCACATCACAGACGCCACACAGCGCAAAGCACTGTTGCTTCTTAAACGCCTTAAAGAAGCAGGAGATAGGGATGTAATGCGAGAATGTCCTACTTGATAAAGAGTTTGAAATAAATTGTTCTTAATAGTGTCATAGTCCACTTCGGTGGTCAAATGGTCTGAGGCGTCACTATCGCAATAAAATTGACTGCCGATGATGGGGATATTAAGATTCAATCAATTAAGATGTGTTCTGAGTGTGGTTTTTTTACTAAATGGTTTGCCAGCCAACCTACACACAAATTTAGGAATATATCCTCTTAATTCAACCTGCCACATCCTGGAACCAATAGTATAGATATGGGAATAAACCGAACGAGAATTAAGATGGCCGTACAAAAAAAAAGTCATAAATGGATCAAAGTGAGTTTAATATATCCTGTAGCCAGTTTCTCAGTGAAAAGGTGATCTTCTCTAAGACTTGTGTCTGACTTATCTAAAAAAAACTACCTTTATTTTACAAATAAATTCACAATACACGTTCTCTCTTTCTTTTTGTTGCACCATGTTTTACTACCGGTTTGGCTATCAGCGTATTTATATCATTGGGGTGGAGCAGAAAGTTAGAATTAAGAGATGTAGGCCTACTTGAAATCGTGGTGATGGAGAGTGGGCAACTATTTAGTAATAATCAACTTCAATACACCCAAACGGGATTCGAGTCCCGATCCATCCATCATCATCAATCCACTCTAACATGAAATTGACTCATCTGACCATGTTATCACCGATACCGGTTTATCCAACAGTTGGTTGTGGTAAATTAAGGAATAGAGCTACGACTGTTTATTCATTATTAAACCTCCTTCGCTTAGCTTTGCTGTCATTATCAGGGTTTTAATCATTTAAGTTTAATATTTTTTAAATTAATAAATATATATTTATATTTGTTCTCTGACCTTACTGCCCTCTCGTCCCAGGAAACCCAGACAAGAAAAGACTAACGTCTTTGCCCCTGAGCCCAACAGTAAGATTTTCTCTATTATAAAACCACGCCAAACATTTCGTTAGTGTTCAAATAATCAGAATATTTATAACCTAATTACATTGCATTCCTTGCGTCAGCCTGAACTATTCGTAGTCTACACTGAGCTAAGGGCACAGGATAAGAAGAGTGAATTTTAACCGTTACATATAAATAGCTAAATGATCCAAAATAATAGGACTTACGACCACCTGAAAGAATATTTTATTAGTCTTCAATCCATGTTAACGAGGGCGAAGGAGCGACAATTTTTATTGTTTTATAGTCACGGTAAAAATATATGTTGTATAGGCTGTGTCGGATTACATTCAAACCGGTGGATCATTTCCTAAAGGGCCTATTGGTTTTAGGGCCCACGCCCCTCGACTCCAATGTACAGAGGTGCTACGTGATTAACAGAGCCTCAAAGCAGTTATATCTGCCATTGCATGCACAAATATGATGTTCACTCTACGTACGCTACGTATAAGGAGTGGTTTTACAATTTGTTGTTTTAATATTATAAAATATAATGTGACTAATATTGTCTTTGATTTATTTACTAAATCTGAGGTTTAATTAATATCAAGTGAGTTTATTGATAGGGGTGTTTGGTGGTCTTTTTTTTATTATTATTCGAAGAGGGGTTAAAGTGATGCTTGAAACACGCAAAGAAAAGTCGAAGCCAAGGTCAAAGATGAGTATTTTGATAAATATCACACACATTTTTTTTT
>CABEEJ010000512.1:0-11844 GCA_901482245.1 Timema douglasi
CTCGATCATATAATTCAAACATGTGATAAGACATGATGAAAAAAATAATTAAAAAGGTAAAGAAAGAGGACTCAGCAAATGCATTTGTCAGAAATGGATTTAGAACAACTTTACTGTATTTGATGAGAATTGAACTCAGCTCTCTTTTGTATCTATCAAACCAATACTATCAGTAGTGATAAGCATTTAAAGTTTACAATGTGTGGGTTTATCAGACTGCGGCTGTGACATCGGTGGCTCGGTGGACGATGTTTGTAACAAGGAGACAGGCGAGTGCGTGTGTCGACCGCGAATCACCGGTCGCACGTGCAAGGAGCCTTTACAGACCCACTACTACCCGACCCTGTACCAGTTCCAATATGAGTTGGAAGACGGACACACGCCTGCCAACACGCCCGTCAGATTCGCTTTCGACGAATCACTCTTTAGGGGATACTCCTGGAAGGGATATGCTGTATTCTCACAACTACAGGTGAATGGACAATTAGGTTTATTTTTCCATTTGTTTTAGTACATGCTTGTAAAGAATAAAATTAAATAAACTATTAGTTAAGATCATGTGAACACAGGCACATGTTACATTAAAGAAACTTGGTTTTAATCTAAACTCCTGTATTTGATAGACATTGAAAGGAAAATAAAAGGGCAAGTCATATACATTTACCAGAAATATGTAGGCCTCAAGTTCACACACAAAACCAAACCAAACAAAAACACAATGGCGTCAGCTCGCAATCGAGCCATTTTGACAGAGCGGCCTACCTTCTGTTGATTAATATAGTGCCAGCTTTTGTGGATAGAGGGTGTCATGTGGTCGGCAAAATGAATCCTCAGGCCATTTGTCTCAGTTTTCTAGACCAGAGCTTCTACTTTTACATTCAAGTAATGCCCCATTTGTCCTTGAGGCTGATTTGACCTCGTTCGCTTCACAGAAATATCTGGAAGCATTGAGGATCAAACCCGGAACCTCTGGATCACTAACCAGTAACCTGACCACTAGGGACCACAGAGGCCGTAAAAAAAAAATCACAGTAACTTTTGAGGCACATCAGTAGAAATGTGTCATTTGCTGTGTTTAATTTGTGATCTTTGAGGAACCCATTTATCTTTGCCGTTGTTCATAATGAATTTACAGTTCTTTAAATTATTGTGATAAAAATTGCAAATATTTTCTAGAAAAATATTACATGGCTAAAGCTCTCTAATTTGGAAGTAGCAAATAATACACACAAACATCTTAAAAAAAAATTGTTTCAACAATATTCGTCTTAACAAAAAAGTTTCTTTATTTGTACTTGGCGGAAACACGTCTCGATATGTTTTAGAACGAGGTGATCCAAGATGTGTTTATCCAGAAGCCAGCTATCTATCGCATGGTACTGCGCTATGTAAACCCTAGCTCTGAGCCCATCATAGGCGTGATTACCATCACTCCGGACAACCCCAGTGAGACCGAGCAGGACTTTGAGGTGCAATTCAAGCCCAGCAAGGAGCCCACTCTGGTGACGGTTTCCAAACCCCCAAGCAGTATTCCTTCACCCCTCGTCATGAACCCAGGCCGGTGGTCTGTCAGCATCAAGAACCAGAAGTCTCTCTTTGTGGTGAATATATATTGTCTTTTTTTAATGTTGTAGACTTTTCTTTCTTTCTTGCGGTTTCAAACCAACCAAATTTATTAATCTGCAAACCACATTGTTTAATCACATTTAGAGAAAGTATTGTAATATTGAAAACTTTAGTCTCATGATTTCAACAATTATTTATTTTTTATGTGCCCTAAAGCATAAAATAAGAGTTTTTTTTTTGTTTTTACAAAATTTCTGTCTATCTGAACCAGGGATTAAAGTCGAAACGGTTTGATGGATGTTTTCAGAATTGATATTTAGTTGTTGTATGATCATACCTCAATGGTTTTTTTTAAAAATTTTGATTCTAGACTTTGAATTAAAGGTCGTTTACTTATGACAGAGTTTTATAAATTCAAAATTTTTCAAAAATGGCTATATTGATTTTGTTCAAAATTTGTATCTGATTAACCATTTTGGAAAATTGGTAATTTAAAAATAATGGTAATATTAGTTTTGTCAAAAATTTATAAATGGACATTGTTTGATATGCAAATCATATAATATTTGTTTTATAAGGAAAACTGGAGTAGTTTCGCATTGAGCAATTTTTAAAAATGTTGTCATAAACAATAATAAACTTTTTGAGAAAGTATGTACGATTGTATCGTTACATTTATTTCCCCCTCTCCAAATAGGACTATTTTGTGTTTATCCCTGACGCTTACTATGAGGCAACCAAGCTTGTTGAGAAAGTGGATGCCCCATGCGAGATTGGAAACAAGGGGCTGTGCCGACATTTCCGCTACCCCAACTTGACACAGTTTGACGTGGTCCACGGGGAGGGAGGCTACCTGTCTGATGGAGAGAACAGGGAAGCCCTCAGGGAATATTTCACCAATGCACAGGTAACATTTCTTTTATCACTATGTCTTATTACTTGTTCAGGTTATCCGCATACATAATATTTACTCTAATGGAACAGAGATGAGGAAGGGAGCATTTTAGATGTAATGTACTAGAATTTGGGTGGAAGGAGAGTTGGAAAATATTAGGTAAAAACCACCATCAGTAGACTTAACTGGGATTCGAACCTTGATATCCTCGTTTTCAGCAGGCCAGTCTAACACAAGAGTGATGCCTTAGACCATTCAGCCACTGAAGGGGGTAACAGTGAGGTGTCTATTGGTTTTCACAAGTATGTTAATGGAGTTTATGATCTCAAGTGTGAATTATTATTGTAACACAGCAACTTAACGAACTGAACAAGCAAGAGATCCCGCTGCTGAATAGCAACCAGCGGGAAGTGCACCTGGACCTGCGTATCACCAAGCCGGGCAGACACGTCCTGCTGGTCAACTATCTGACCCCTACCAGCGACAGGGGGGCCACCACCATCAATGTGGAGACCAGTTCTCAGAGGGGGCGTGACAAGGGGAGCGCTACGCTCTACGCATGCCCTTACACCATGATATGCCGCCAGGCAGTGCTCGACAGACAAGGTCGCGTCGGTGTCTTCCACTTTGACACCAACTTCATCAGTCTCAATCTCAAGGTGCAGGCGTTAGGGTTTATTATGTGTTAATAGTAAGGTTGGACCAAACCCACTATTTTATGAATATGAATCTCAAATCAGAATCTTTATTTTACTCACAAATCCTGTATCTCAAATTCAAATTTAAATCTTAGAAAAAATAATAAACATAAGAGGAAATAGAAATAATTTTTAAAAAAGATGACTTTTTTTATATATTTCTTTCTTTATAACATTTATACATTCAGTTAAGAGAAAAATTAATGGTCTAGGGTCTGGTTGTTAAGTGTGTTCTATGATTAATTTGAGTCATAGCCCCCATTAGGCCATATTAAAGCTCTAAATCCAATTTCATTTTTTTTTTAATAGTTGCATCTTTGAATCTCGAATATAGGTACTTAAGGACTTAGAAGTATTTAGGTCTTGCCTTTGGTTGACCATATATTTTACTGTACAGCTTTTTTACTTTCTAAAGAAATGATTCATGTTCTATCTTAAAAGGGTGTCAAACCAAATTATGTTTAAAATTACCCGACTATATAAGGTTTTTTAGAGCCAATTTCCAACTTTTCTAGTCACTATATTACAAACATTATTTTATTATGATCACAATTTAATGTAATAATATTTTTAGACACATTCTGAAATCATATCACTTTAGGAAGGGGCTAAAGTATTTGAGCCTAAAACAATGGGCTATTGGGTAATGCGAATTAAGTTGGATTTCAGTGAGATCATATTGAGCCATTAAACAATGGCTTCGACAGGTACCTACATTTTAAAAATGTTGTGACACACATTCTTTTTTAGTCTATTCTTCCTATAATGTAATTGATTTCACACGCATGCACATAGCTATACCTCAAATTTACCTGAATACAAGCGGTAGAGGGGTGAAAAGATGACATTAAAATCATATTTTGATTTTGAGAATGGAGATTAGTATACTCAACAGGGACAGCTGAGTTAAAAGAGATTTGTGATGAGTATAAACTGGAAGAAAAATATATTTTGACTATAGTAAATAAAATTAGTATATTTTTTATAAAGAATATAGAAAAAGTCTAGAAATTTGATGAAATTCCTTGATTTTATTTGTTTTACAGTTCTTACACATTTCTGGACACCTTTTATCTAGCTTCTAACGTTTGTGAAATTTTTTCCTTAGGCTAAAGAAGATTCAAATATCGCCCTTGAATCGGTTGTGGCTATTCCTTATGAGCAGTGGTCATTGGATTACCAGGAACCCAAGACTGCTTGCGTCAGGAAGGACGGGAAGTGCGTTCAGGCCAATTTCCTCACACCTCCTGACTCGAAGAAGGTGATTTGAAATAGCACACTCTCCAAGCAACTGATAAAATACATAATAATACTTGAATCTGAATATTATTATCTTAGATTATGGGTACATTCCTTACTTACACCATATTTAATTTATTTGAAAAATTATACCTTGATACGGGCATCGAATCCGGGACGCAGTGTTTAACGTGCCAATGTGCTACCACTGAGTTAGCCAGGATTTGTCCTGTGCATTTTTCCCTCATAGTCTTAAGGCGAGAATCTATGATGGATGTGTGGAATTCATTGACTAGTTGAAGCTGTCATTAAAACCACAACTCCCAGCAACGCGATAGTCATCTTGAGGCTATGAGTGAAGAATGACCTTGAGTATGGTGTGAATTTTGGATAGATCAATGGTAGAGCAATGGTGCACTAAGCCAAGGGTGAGGAAGGGATGAGGAAGGTTGAATTTAGAGAAAGTATTACCACTTTTACACAGAAGGAGAATGAAAAACCATTTAGGAGAAACCACTTCAATACACCCGACCCGGATTAGAATCCCGATCTCCCAGTCATTGAGAGTCCATCCTTTTGTGAGAGCGATGCCTTGGACCATGTGGCTACCAAAAAGGGGTTTATCTATGTTAAAATAACGTTTATGTTTTTTTTCTTGGCAGGTCGAGTTTGAGCAAGGCAACGAACAGCGAGTGGCAAAGGTCCTTCCCCGTTTGTTTGACAACTCAACGCGAGTCATCTATCTGGATCACAATGACTCTATGATCGACATCACAGGGAAGGTTCCATACCCAGGACATTACGTGTTTGTGGTTCATTACTTCCAGCCGGATCATCCAGGTAAGGGCCAGAAAACCTGCGACTCGTGTCTCACTGCAACAAGTGCCTGGCTTGACTGGTTAGTCCTTGTAGACCCAAGATATAAAACACAAGGGCAGGGTGACGTGGTTAAATTTCCTTCCTCAACTTCTTCTTTGTGACCTACGAATCCCAAATATTTAATTTGAATCTGGATCTTGGGAAAAACGATCACCACAATTGTGTGTGTGTGTGTGTGTGTGTATACATATGATAATTACTTTAATGGGGTAGGGATGAGGAGGGAATAATCTTAGAGGTAACCTATCCGCATTTGCATGGAAGGAGAGTGGGAAACTATTTAGAAAAAAACCACCTTCAGTAGGCTTAATCGTGTTTCGAACTTTGATCTCGCTGTCATCATCAGGCCAGTGTAACACAATAATGACACCTTAGACTATTCGACCACTGAAGTTTGAATTTAAATTAGAAAATAAAAATTGTTACTAACAAAAATATAAATTGTCACTAAATGTTAACTTTCTTTATTATAATGCATTCATTGTTAACATTAAGTTAAGTATTAAATTAATGGTCTGGCTTCTGGTTGTTGAGTTTGCCCTGTAATTATGATAGGGCTGAACCATGAATAATCAGTGTTATAGCTCTAAATTAATTCCCACCAAAGATTTTCAAAAATAGACAACCAAACAAATCTCCAATCCGATAATTTCTCAAATCCCCATGAAATCTTATTTCCTTAAGGATTTGAGGGATTGCAGAGATCAAGGATTCGAGGGTCTCATGCTTAATACCTTCCCACAAATGACCAAGATGTTGTGGGGGCCAATTCAATAAACTTAACAAACAACAAGCTGTCTCAAATTGACATTATAATTCTTATTATAAAACCACTATGAACTACAAACAAATATTTATATATTTTCCCTGAATGGTTTCAGAATTCAACATGGATGTACTGATTCATAATGGGCAAGTGTATGAAGCCAAGCTTCCTGTTCAGCATTGCCCTTCTAACTCTGGTTGCCGCTCCATCGTTAAACAACAAGATGGAAACACTCCTTTCTACCTCACCGAGAACTTTGTTTTCACTCTCAAGGTGAGTCCAAAAACAAGCAAGTCCTCTCTTACAAATTTGACTCTATGGTAGTCACTCAAAAGGCGAGTTGACAAACTACAAACAATTACACAAGTCTAATTGACAAACTACGAGTCATTGCACAAGGCAAACCGACTAAGGAAAGGCAAACTTTTTAATATATATGTATCGTACATATATTAAAACAAATAAGAAATCATGGATCCAATATTTTTTCAAATCTTGGAATTTCAAATATCCTCATGGATTTTAAGTTTTAAATTTCACATTCCTCTTTTTATTTTTCATTTTAATTTGAGTATTGGTAATGTGAACGCACATAAACTCTCTTGATGATCTTATCCTGCTCTCGAGTCACTCGAGTAAACTGTCCATGTTTGTTGATTTGTGTCAGGAGCCGAACCGCAGAGGTGTGTGGGTGGACTACCTCCTTGTGATCCCAGCAGAACAGTTCACAGATAGGATCCTTAAAGAAGAGCCGATAGACCACACTGGGAAGTTCATCAACCAGTGCGGGAAGAACCATTTCTACGTCGACAACACCACTGACGGTATGTATCTCCCCTATGTGAATACCATCTGTCCGAACGTTCGATTAGGAGGAGCAGATAACAAATGTGTGCGTGAGAGGAGAAGTATGAAAGCAAATAAATAAATAAAAATGGATGAAGATGAGAGAACAGATAACAGCAATTGTGCAAGAAAAAGGATAAGAATGGATGAGAGTAAGAGAGGAAGGATGGTGAAAGGATAGAGGAAGATTGAGGCATGGGGCATGGGCCATGGGCTGGAAACAGTTTATGATGTAATGGTGCATGTTCGGTTGTTAGAAATCTTAACCAAGAAATTTAAATGCACTAACTATTCAAAATAACCTCAACAGTTTATAATCATAAATAGAACCACTCTTCAACGCTTGTTACTAGATGTGTGTGTGTGTGTGAGGAGGGAAAGGGGGAATTGTCAGTGTTGTCTAGTTTCTTGCATGTACTTGGGAGTCCTGAATTTTCTCTTAACGACTATAAGAGCGATTCTTTTAATATTTTCTGCACATATATAAGATGTTTGTGTAGTTTTTTTGCCCGCTTTTTATTATTTATCCAAAATATTCAAAAAATTTATATTATTTTGAGCTGATAGTGTACTACTATACTTTAGAAAGTATGTGGTGTTCTTAAGAGTTTAATTTCATCACCACATGCATCTGAGCGTCATAATTTAGTTGTAAATATTTTTATGAAAAGGCTATGAAAATAAAGGTAGTTTACTAAGTCAGTTTATTTTTTATCTAGAGGAAGTGTATCCACATTTGCATGGAAGGAGAGTATAAAACCTACCCTCAGTAGATCCAACCAGGATTCGAACCCCAGTTTCCCTTTCATTGGCACTCTAGTCTAACATGGGAGTGACACGTTAGACCATCCACCAAAGTAGGCCCTAATGTCAAAATTTATACTCAAAATAAATATTTTTTTCTTTCCTTTATAGCTTTCTGCAGAGAAACTGTTTTCTCTTTGACTTCCGACTATAACAATGGGGCCCTGCCGTGCCAGTGCGATTTCGACGGTTCCTTGAGCTTTGAGTGTGAGCCTTTTGGAGGTCAATGCCCCTGCAAACCAAACATCATTGGTAGGAGATGCGAGATCTGCAAGACTGGCTACTTCGGTTTCCCCAACTGCAAACCGTGTGACTGCCCTTCCACGGCTCTCTGCGAGACTTACACAGGTCTGTATTTTGGACCCCTGAAACTTGGTTTGAATCAACCATGTATATACTTTGCTGTCGAAAAAAACCACCAAAATGCTCCCTGAACACAAGAATCTAATCTATTTATTACAGTAATGCTTTGTCACTCAGCTATTCAAGTTTTTTTACAATAGTCTCTTGATATTACTAGCTAAACATGACTGAGCCCATATTAAATCAAACTACACGAAATACCCGGGAAAAATGAAATTACATATTTTTTTAATGTAAAAAGTACTTAATATCCATTTTTAAATGACATAACACAAAAATAATTTCATAAATAAAAACATGTGTATGTATTATTATAACATTAAAAAAAACCTCAAGTGTTTTGTTTCACTTGCAAACGTCGTTTTGCCACTTTAGACACTAGAATTAAACTATTCTTTTTTTGTTTGCAAATATGACTGAAGGCCAGATAGTAATAAAATCTTGCAAAGAAATGAGTCAGTCAGATATGTCTCATGAGTTGGATGTAAGAAGTTGCAAACCCTTCTCTACTATATTTGTACTCATTAATATTAATCTACATTATAACTCTGTTAAGGTTACTTTAGAACCAGTATGTTCGACGACCATTGTTCACTTTGAGCCAAGTGCTTGTGACTCGATCTCAAATCCTTGTCAGATCCGACATGATGCTACAGCTCGCATCAGTGGCCATTAATTTGTATGCTTAATCTTTTTCAAAATCTAAGCCCTGAACTGTTTATTTTAGTTAAAAATTTGTAATTTAAGATAGTAAGGTCTGTGTATGACAACTGCAGTGCAGTGCATGCATAAATAATTAAAAAAAAAAATCTTGAACGATTTTCGAGTTATGACATTAGTTTGAATTCTAGCCTGTAGTAAGTGTGGGGTATGCCTGTAATAAAGAAAACAATGGCAAGATGTATCACCTGGTTCAAGTTGTATCAATTATACAAGTTAGTTTTTAACCGTGGGTTGAGATGGGATTTTAAGCTGTATTTTAAATGACTGTGAAAAAAAGCAAAGTATTTCAAAACTATGAGAGGACCCATGAAATGTAATAATTTCTTCAATCTTTACGAAGCACAGAACTGACATGCTTATCAAGGAATGGTTGACCTATTTATCTTGTACAGGTGAATGTATCTGCCCTCCCCGTGTGACGGGAGAAAGATGCAACCAGTGCATCGCGTACACATATGGTTTCGACCCGATCATCGGTTGCGAGGAGTGTAATTGCGAGCCACTGGGTGTCGCCAGAGGCAACTTGCAGTGCGACCTTTTCAACGGGAGCTGCCAGTGAGTCTTACCTACACTTTCAATGAATTGGCTAGTAATAGAGTGGTGCGAAGGTTCGTAAACTTAGACTTCACTTTGAATAGTCATCAGCTTCATTAGCTACAGGACCCGCATCAGTGGCCGAATGATCTAAAGCGCCACTCTTGTGGCCTGCTGAAAACGGGGAGATCAGTGTTCGAATCCTGGCAGGGTTGATCAGTTAGTTTATTTTAGGTTTACTATGATAATGCTTCAAATTAAATCTGTGTTGAGTTTTTTACTATGCCAAATTCTCGAATCCAAACCTACAATAAAATATTTAAAAAACTGTTGATAGCTATTTTAGACATATTATAAATTGATTTAAAAAAAAGTGTAAAAAATAGCACTACTCTCAATAAATGAAAAATAAAACAAAGATCACACCACTTTTTAATCAGAGTAAAAGATATTCACTGTCACATACAATTATCCCCCACGTCATTCCTTTATGACCTGCAACTCAAGTTAATTTCTCTTATCACTATACCATGCACATTCTTAATTTTGAGAATATTCTGTTAAACATAATGATATTTTGTCATTATTTGGGCCATTTATGGTGTAAAGACTTTCATTTTATCAGAAACTTTATGACAAAGAGAATATTTTAGAAATATTATTTTTTTATTGTTGTTATGAATTTGAAGAGTATTGTTATGTCAAAAAAAAAAGTGTGACTGAATGAATGTATTTCTTATTCTACTCAGGTGCAAGGCAAATGTTGTTGGTCGAACGTGCGACCGCTGTAGAGCGGGTAACTGGGGGTTCCCATATTGTCAACATTGTGACTGCGACCGTCGGGGTACCACTGACAACATCTGTGACCAGGTGGAGATACTTTTTCTTTTATATATTAATATTTTCAGCAAGGGTCACACTTTTTATAACACCACAACTGAATTTAATTTAAATGTATGATGGCTAGAATTAGGATATTGTGGGCCATTAATTTAAAATTAATTTCTATTTAGGATGGTTCAAATGACTATTCTCCGTGAATCCAAATCTTTATTTGGCCCCCGAATCCCTAATCTTAGGAAACATGAACAATCTCAGATTTTCTAAGTTGGTTTAATTTTTATCTTACATTTTGATTTGGTTTACGTCAAGAAGTAAACTAATGGTATGGGATCTAATTGTTGTGGTTAGCCTATGATGATATTTTGATTCAACTTTATTTTTGAATCCTAAAATCTCAAATATCCTTAAGAATTTGAGAGATTCAAAGATTCCAAGCGTCAATCTCGAAAATCTATTTGTTTAAATCTATTAGTTACTTGTATTTGTGTGCTTGACTGCTAGAACTAGTCATCAATGATGAGTGAAACTATCTGGCCTAAATATATAGTATGAGAAGAGCATATTCTAAGGGAATGCTCCAGCATTCATCTGGAATGGGAAACCACACAAAATATTTCCCCCAGATACACTTAGGCTGGAATCGAACATCAGCATACTGACTCACATCACTCTCTACCTTGTTTTCACACATTTATTAAAATAAGATCACTATGTATTATTATTCAAGATGGACCCTTAATATAATTGAATACTTAATGATATTCGAGGCTTTTAGATAATATCAAATTCAAGAATATTTGTTTTCTTTGTCGAGGGATTGAACAGTAACAACCTATTTTCTTCAAGAGCAGCAGCAGCACTGTAATGTGTGAGCTGTGCTCCTCTTAACAAGAGCGGCCCTGGGCAAGCTCAGTTTTCGGGGCCCCCTAATTATCTGCCTCAAGTATCTAACCACCCCTTCCCAAAAAATAACTAAAAACCCAATTTTTGTTTAATGTTAATACAGTAATTTGCACCTTTACCAATCATCAACCTTATCAGCTATCAGGAAATGCCCTAAAAGTTAAATACGTGTAATAGCTAATGTTAGAAGCCGTTTTTTTATAAATATATAAGGATTGATTTTTTCGTAAACCTTTGTTAAATTATCTTCCCCAATAAACACTATCTGTATAAAGGTTCAAATGATAACTGTACACCCGCCTCCGTGGCGTAGTTGGCTAACGCGCTAGCCGTGTTGAGCTCGAATGCTGAGGACGGGGAGATCGAGGTTCGAATCTCGGTCAGGTGAACTAGGAGTTCCTAAATGGTTTTCCACTCTCCCTCCACGCAAATGCAGGTTCACTTCCTCTAACTCGACCTTCCCAATTCCTAATCCATTGGCGTAATTAGTACTTAAAGCGTATAACCCGAACAGGTAGTAACACGCGGTACTAAATAATAATAATAATAATAATAATAATAATAATAATAATAATAACTGTACCAAGTTTGAATTAAATCGGTTAAAATGTTCAAAATTTATCGTGAGACATATCCACAGACAAACAAACGCAAATCATTGGAGTTAAATAGAGCACTTGCTTCTCCCATCCAATAAATCATGCCATTTTTTTTTTTTGCACTTTGACTATTTGCTAGATCACCTATAAAGAGAGCCTATTGTACAAGCTTGTAAGTAAAAATTC
>CABEEJ010000512.1:11919-54358 GCA_901482245.1 Timema douglasi
CCCCCCCCCCCCCCCAGTTATTTTTCTATATCACTTAATCAAGCATGGGCCCCATCCCAAATCACAGGGCCCTGTGCGGTCACACTGTTTGCACACCTCTAAGGGTGGCTCTGCTCCTCTTTTCATTGTGAAAGTCATATCATGTTCATTCTTTCTATTTGTTCTCTGTTCTCTTTACTGTATCTTCTTACTGATATTGAATTATAGAGTAGTACCACAACCTAAGGATGGACATAGAAAGAAAAACATCAATGTTCAACATCGATGTTTCCATCGATACTTTAACATAAATGGGAGGAAAACGTCCTCTTCAAAACATCCATCGATGCTTTGTAACCAAAATCATCGAGGTTTTTAAAAACATCGATTTTTTTTAGATAGCCTTTTTTTATTAATACAACAGTGATTTTTGATTAATTTTTTAAAATAAATTAAGTAATTATATCTGAAGTACATTTATAATCAATAAATCAAAACCTTAAATTTAAATTAAAACAAATTATGAATCCATCATCTACTCTTTATAAAAACACTCATTTCAAAACCATCTTTCTTTCCAAACAGTTTCTTCTCTTTGTAAAAGTTTGTCCTACTCCACCCACTAGCAGATACTGGTGGGAATGAACATCGGACATCGATGTATTCTAAACGATATTTAAAGTTAAATCATCATGCCATTGATTTTTATAGGTTAATAATTTTTAGCCATCGATATTTAACACTGGTATCTAAGGTGTAGTTTAATATAATATATTATATAATACATGTGTGGATTTATCGGTACTATGGATGTCAGCTCTGACCTTTAACAGCCCCCTTTCATCCTCCGCTTAAATATGATCTTCAGTTACTGTTTAATTGATTTAAAAAACAAAAAAACATGTTTTATTTGTTCTATAAAATCGATGTTTTACAAGTAATAATTTTTTATCATTGTTGTTATCATTTTGGTAGGGACATAGATTTTTTTTTCATTTGAGACCATCCCTACCTACACGTAAGCCAATAAGAGCCCTCGTTTTGATATTTGCACTGTATATTATAATTTTAATGTTTGTTGGTCAATGATTTTCAAAAATCAATGTTCCTTAGTGAATTCCAAGGCACACACGTTATCCATACGTTATCAATACGCAAACATTGGTGGTGTGAACATCGAACTGTCAACATCAATAGTTGAAAATCATCACCCAATAAACATTTATGTTAAAAACATCAAACCTTCAACATCGATGTTTTCAAAACATTGATGTTCAATGTCCATCCCTACCACAACCTTGTGATGTTGTTTGCTCCAGTACACTGCAGAATGCTACTGCAAGAACAACGTGAATGGTCAAGCTTGCGACCTGTGTAATGAGGGAACTTTCAACATCCAGGAGAAGAACCCAGATGGTTGTACCAAGTGCTTCTGTTTCGGGAAAACCCCTCGATGCTCCAGTTCTTCCCTCTACCGGTCTCACGTAAGTTATTACTATTATGCTTGGTTTACAGTCCAATTTTCATAGGAAGGGCCTTATCTGACAGCTAGAAAAGTTACCACAATGCAATTTCATACTAAGAATTTATCTAGCAACTAGAAAAGTTACTAGATTTAATTTCACATATTCATACATCAAGGTAGGTAAATTTTACCTGTCACTTTTGATAGATATTATCTGTACCTATTAAATAACCATAGTAATATAATAAAGTGTTTCAATGTTAGCCACAAAAAATATTTTTGTATTTTCTAAAAGGTGCTTCCTTTGAAAACTTGACTGTACATTTTATTTACACAAGGTGCTCACAGACATTTGATAGCCTACTCAACTTTCAGATGTACAAAAGTCCATAGTCAATAAATACAACATAAATGCTATTTTGAGCGAGTTTACAGACATTTATACCTCCTATTGTCATTTATACCATCCATTGGTCATTTATACCACCTATTAGTGATGTTGTAACAAATCTATTACCACTTTTGTTTCTATAATTCACTGTTTTGCAATTGTATTAATAAGTAGAGTAGATATCACTGGGCTCTTGTATATGTACTGATTTCATGAATTATATTTTCCATAAAATTCATTTTCACACGTTACAAAAGCCATCTCTCATGTGCCCCGAGAAATCTCTAAGGGTTATTAAACAAACTATTTAAAAAAAACAAGTAAATAATTCAATTAATTATTTTGTCAGCATGTTAATTAACTACTGTATATCACAAGAAAGTGAAGTGTGAGAAGAAATTCCGTGTAGAAAATTAAATCAAACTTATATATACTGCAGCATTATTTTATTTATTTTAATAAAAATAAGTATCTTATTATAAAAACTGCGAGAGTACAAACCTTAGCATGCGTTCCTGTCCATCCCTTCTTTAAGCTCTTGGCCAACTCTTAAAGAAGACAGCGTCCCCTCTGTCTGTTGTAGTTGTCCCAAATGATGGACTGGAGCTTGGTGGTAGCCCGTGTGGAACAGGCAGTCTCTGTAAACCTTAGCATGCGTTCCTGTCCATCCCTTCTTTAATCTCTTGGCCAACTCTTAAAGAAGACAGCGTCCCCTCTGTCTGTTGTAGTTGTCCCAAATGACGGACTGGAGCTTGGTGGTAGCCCGTGTGGAACAGGCAGTCTCTGTTGAGCCTCTCGATATCGTCCCTGACATCCTACCATCGACAGGCATTGGGGCGAACCTCTTGAAAGACAACAGGGTGGTATATTTCTCTGCGCCACCGACATACCTCAACAATAAACTGACAGCATATGGAGGGTTGTTAAACTACACTGTGTACTATACAACAGGACAGTTTGGTTAGTATGCTTTAGGTGGTCTAAAATTAAAATAAAAATATACAACAATAACATTTTATCATACATTTTAAGTTTCTTTTTTACTTCACTTTTTCTCTCTTTCTCTCCTTCTTATTTTCATTCACAATCTTTCTCTCGATTTGCTATAGGCATATAAGTACTATTTGTTGTATAACCTAACAATTTTTAATGATTTTTATTGATATTGGCTAGTTTAAATACTTGACTATCAATAAATAAAGAATATCTAACCTATATTATATCCCCTTTAAGTGTTTATATCGCTCTTTCCTTAACCTTTTTCCGTAAAAAGTGACCAGAGGTTTTCCTTAAATATTCATAACTAACCCATATTAATAAATAAATGTGATAAAATGGTAGAAAATGAAGAACCATTAAAAGTTAAGAAACCACACTAACACACGTTTACAAACACCTCAATATATCATTGCTATTGTACATGGCATCTTCCTAGAAAGTAACAGATTCAACCGGAAGTTGACTTCAGTGGTGCCAACCTAGTTGTTGAAGGATGAAAACTTCTCTGGGTGACCAAGGGGGGTATGCAAGAACGTGTAGTGAATGCTTAATGGACCGATATTGTGGTCCCGAGTACACTATCGCTCCACCTTTTAACCTAAGATGATGCAAGCAAACCCACACTAGTGTCCACAAAGCATCAACTAGTCAAGTTCTTGCATACCGCCCTAAATATTCTCTTATGGTTCTGTTAATGTTCTTTATAGATGGTAGTTGGTGTTTGTGGTGGGTTTTTTTATAGACTTTGTAATGTGCCATTTCTCATCTATTTCATTGGGTCCTGTTGAAGTATTTGTGTTTCATTTTCTACATTGATTCACTGATATGATATAACAAACATACACTTTACTTTATACATACAAACCTATAATAATAAAATGAATGTTAATGTTGAGAAACCACACCAGTAATGGAGCATGCGAACCCTTCCTCACAATAGCCAGTAGGGCTGTGCGAAGCATTGAAATGTTAAAAGAGTCGAAGTCAAAGGACATATTTTTTATCGCTTCAACTTCAATACCCACAATAGCCTTCACATCTTTGAAACATTTCTAGAAGAAAACTTGGTTATGTTATTAAAGGATTTGAAAAATCTCTCTAAATATGACATATTTCAACATATAATATTCCAACAAAAGTTACTAAACAGTATAATAACACCAATCATTGATTAAACCACATCGATAACTTAAGCATAGATAAATTCATATACATCAGCATAAAATAATATTCCAGGAATAGTTTTTCTTATCTAAGCCTTTATTTTTACCTAAATGTACTTAGTGGAGGGTTTAAAAATTAAAAATAATGCTATGTGACCGTAAAAATAAAACACCCTATCTTTAACTTATCTTCGCAATTGTCAAGCTTTGCTTCACATTTAAACAGTGACCTTCACACACCCCTAATAGCTTGTCAGGACTGAGCCTCGTGCTCTTGGTTCAGAGATGGGTGTGCTAATCTCTCACCCAAAAAGAGTTAGACTTGTTTTTAACGCTCCGTGACATCACAGGGATTGCGGTGAGTGGGCCTGACGTCATCCTGCGCAGCGGCGACCTCTACCTCCTTCATTTTGCCATCGAGCAGCCCCCTGCTGCGGTCTACTACTCCACCTCACTCGACATTGTTGAGAACGAGTTCCTTCTTGCTAGTGGCATCCCGGCCAGCAGGGAGCAGATCATGCAGACGCTCGAGAACCTGGAGGGGATCTACATCAGAGCCACCTACTGGGAGGAGAGTCTAACTTCCAGGTGGGCGGATTGGGATCATTTTACTTGTACCTTTAGCACAATGTTGTCGATAAGAGTCCATGCTTTGGCTGTGTTCACACCCATTGCTCAGACAATGACCAACGGCCATCTCCTACGGAGTTTTGGATCAAGTCCTATGATTTTGAAATCTCTGAGGTGGCTGGCTATGTTACCATGCTCCTATGCCCCTCACCCACCCTTTACATCAAACAGTTTTAGCAAGCTTAAAATATGATTAATATCCAAGCTCTGTTGTGTCTCACAAGTGTTGGTACAATCCAATTTTCAAAGGAAGGGCCTTGTCTGACAGTTAAAAAAACTATTAGACCTACTTTCAGTCTTTCACGTATTCAGACATCAAATCATGTGATGTGTAGCTGTCATTTTTGATAAATCTTATCAATTCCTATAAAATAACACTAACAATACAGTAAAATGTGATCTATGATGGCCGCAAAAGATAAATGTTTGTATTTTCTATGACTGTAGCTGTATGGCATGGTAAAATCATGTAAAATTTGACTATATTTTATAGGGTAGAAGGTGCTTATTTAAGGGATAAGACCCTTTAATTCTTAATAACATTCTTGATTTGAGGATTCGTCATCATTTCAAATTCAAGACTTAAACAAAAATTTAAATTTTTTAACTGAAATTTGTTTTAGAACTCCAATACTGCTTATTGATGGTTTAGAACCGACTATAATTATAGGATGATCTTAACAACCAGACCTCAGACCAGTAATTTAACACATAACTGAATGTATAAATGTTATAACGAATGGATTATCTTAACAAAATATTGTTAACATTTAGTTACTATTTGTATTTTCTCTTATTGTATTATATTATATTTATATTTCCACCTTATGTCCATACTTTTTTCCATGATTCAGTATTCACAGGTGAATTGGAGAATCAGATTTGAGATTGAGATTTGTAATATAGTGGATTCTACCCAACTTTAGTTAATTTAATAAATTTCATAATCTTTCATTTATTCCGTCCAACCCCGTTTTCCTGGATGTCCCTGTGTATATTACTGCCCTAATGGTGTATGTTCAAAAATCGTCTCATGGCTTCGGCCACTGTTGCAGGTTGGAGGACGTAAGTCTGGACATAGCGGTGGAGGGCTATAACCCCAATACAAGCCGAGCGCTGGCCGTGGAGCAGTGTCAGTGTCCCCCAAACTACTGGGGTCTCTCATGCGAGGATTGCGCCCCTGGATACTATCGCACTCCAACAGGGCCCTACGGGGGCTTCTGTGTCCCCTGCCAGTGCAACGGTCACTCAGATGTTTGTGATCAGATCACCGGGGTGTGCCTGGTGAGTTGCGATAACATTAGGGCTGTTATGATGTAGCTCGAGAGACTTTTACTTTATGATATTGTAGTGGTGTGAAAGTGTTACATCTTCATTTCAAAGTAAAGATGAATATAATTAATCAAATATTCTCAAAACCAAATCAAAGTTTGTATATTAAAAAAAATAATCTTGGATAACAATTTATATTTTGAATAGTTATTAAGAGTGTGCGAAATCCGCTTTTTAAATTCAGAACGAAGTCGAATTGGTCAATATGAAATATTACCAAAACTGAATCAAAGATTGAATATTTAAAAGAAGTTTACCATTCAATAAAAATATTATTATTTGCCTAACTATATAAATGTAGGTGTTAAGTATACTTTCCAAAATGCTATATTCCAAACATAATTAATATATTTTGTCTTAAAATGAAAAATTAAGCTATGACAAAATCAAATACATACATACACATAAATACTTACATACTTCATGCTGTTCCCTTAAGGGGTAGGTAAGAAACTAAGCATATAGATTTAAAAAAGATTCCCTACTTAACCCATCCCCACTAGCTTTCTTCACACTTCCCTATCCTCACATACTCCCTTCCCTTCAACAACATCCATACACTGAGTAGTACATACTATTTTATTCTTAAAACTCTTAATGTTTCTCTTTATCACACATTCATCTATAACATTTAGCCACATGTTATATGGCCATCCCCTTCCTTTAGATCCACACACTCTACCTTCATATATTTTCTTAATCATTCGATCCACACTCTTCCTCTCAACAGGCCCAAACCAACGTAACACGCTTCTTTCACATTGACCTATTGGATTATCTTTCAAATAAGGTACCTAGGTATATATTTTAATTAAGTTTTTTTTACATTAACTCTAATTTGTGATGGAAATAGCAGCAGAATATTAAAATAAATAAATAAACATAAAAGTTTGTTTTAGCTTTAAATATTTTTTTTTTGCAAAGCTTTGTAGTGGTCAAATTCAGAGTTTTACTCATGAAGAGAAGTTGAAGCGAACAAATATTCAAAGTGGAGTAGAAGTGTTGAAGGGAGAGTGGAGGAGAGCGGAGAGGACTGGGCCATTGTGTGGTGAGAGAGAGGGAGAGAGGTGGCTGGGAGAAAGGAGATGTCAGAGAGGCACATGTTTCATACAGACGCGGCCAGTGGCTGGAAACTAATCATGATGATTATATAATTTTAGACACAGTAAATATCATTCATAAAATGTTCTACCCCGAATATTTTTAACAATTTGGCCTAAACTCATAAATCAAGTTATTATCACAATATATAATTCAAAAACGCTATATTTTTTATCATGTAAACATTACTCCGTATGGTATTTAACAATATAGAATGACACAAATTGAACAAAAATGTGTATTTCAGCTGTCATTAAGTGTACTAGCATTACTTTGTTATTGTTGAAAGAGCCTTTATTTTTATTTTTTTCTATTTCAAAAGTGAAGTTAAAACTGGTAAATATTCAAAGCAATATCGAAGTATAAGCTTTGTACATCCTTACAATATTGCTCTATTTTGAAAATATTAGTAATTTTATAAACTGATAACCAGCAAACTGACAATAACATTTTGTCAGGTAAGTTTCAGTGTAGAGGGATGAGCAACTTTAATTGATTTTCTCCGATTGAATCTCACACTAATGGATATACTTCCAATCTCTACTTTGTAATTTGAACAATGTATGCGTGTTTGAAAACCAAAGAGAATAGTGTAGATGAGGTATGTAGGTAAAAGACCGCAATTGAGACAAAAAAAGATGGGAGGAGCAGAGAACAGAAAGTGTGCAAGGGAGAGGAGAATAATTGATGCAATTAAAGGAGGAATAATGGTAGAAGGATATATAGAGGAAGATGGAGGCATTTTACTAAACTGACCTGGCTACAGGCTGGGAAAAAAAGACGATGATAATGATGGTGATGTGTGTTTGATCGAATATGCTATGATTGAGAAGGAATTATTTACAAGCACATTCATGGTAAGTCATACCTCACCAAGAATGCTAAATTCAAAACATTTGTCTATTAAGCTACTTAAGCTACTCTAATTAAGTTAGATTAGTTGAAAATGATCTCCTGGACATAGCGATTGAACCACCCTAGACACCCTAGCTCACCACTAAACTATCCAGGAGTCATTCTGTGATCTGAGTCGTTCTCCCTTGAATACAGGACAATTCTTGGATAGCTCAGTGCTAGAGCATTGGCACACTAAGTCAAAGCTCCCGTTTTATATTCCCATGCCCGGGTGTTATTTTTCAACTAGTTTAACCTGATTGATGTCTGGTGCAGGTATATCTGTGATCTGGTATCAAAGTTAGTTAAAACATATTTTAAGTTAATTCAGCCTGAAAATGTTTTCTGTATAGACGAGAAAACTTATTTTCTTAGAATTATTAAAACATTGATTAATTAGTATTGTTTGGCACTTTATAGTTAGTAAATTTGATTTGATTTGAGTGTTGTATGTTGTTTTTTTACATTTGTTACGTGAAACGACTCAATTTTGAATGTTTGATGGCTCTTTTTGTTGCCATCAGAATTGTAGACACAACACAACAGGAGAGCACTGCGATAAGTGTGCGGTTGGCTTTCATGGCAACGCAACAAATGGCACCCCGGTCGACTGTCTAATCTGTGCTTGCCCGCTGCCTATAGCTTCCAACAAGTGAGTGTTTTCCTTGTATGGCAGCAGAAAAAATAGCTAATTTCAACATTATGATTGACCTGTTTCGGTGGTCACATAGCCTAAGGCGTTATTCTAGTAATATATTAGACTGTTGATGATAGGGAGATCAGGATTCTCATGCCATTTGTTTGTTTTTTCTAAATAGTTTTCTACTCTTTCTCCACACAAATATGGGCACATTTCCTCTAAATTCAACCTACTTCATCCATAACTTATTAGCGTAATTAGCAAATATGCATATAACACCAGTAGGTAGTAAGACATGGTGCTAAATTTTTTTTATGGTTAATATCAATTAATGCAGTAAAGAGTTGCATTGTAATGTATTTATTTTGTGTGTGTTTTAATTATCATTATAGGCCTAAAGTAGTTTTATGGGTTTCAAAAGTTAAATAGCCTAGAGATGCTTTAAAGAAACATGCTATTCTATGGGATAATGTATTGAATTCCAAACAAAAAAAAAGGTTGTATTTGAGAAAACTTTATAGTTTATAAATAAACATTTTTGAACATTAATGTTTATATGTACGCACAGAATATTTTAATTTATTTTTGTGAACTTGTTCAGTTTTGCATCGGGCTGTGATGTGAGTTTGGATGGTGAGAGAATCAGTTGCGACTGTGACTATGGCTACTACGGAGCAAGATGTGAGTCCTGTGCCGCAGGATTTTATGGCAGACCAGAACTAGCAGGTAGCTATATTTTTCAACTGTGATTTTTATCCAATAGCTGAAAGCTATTTCCTAAGAGACCATCTCTCGAAATGATTAACCCTAGAGATAGAAACATGATTACGCCTGAATTAGAAAAATATTGAAGTGGAGTTTTCTGATTTCTTTACTTCCCACCATCAAAACACACATACATACATTTTATAAAATTATAAAATAGTTATTTATCAGTTTTGTGATTTTTTTTAAAAATTTGGTTCAACAGTGTTCTCTTTTGTCACTTACCCTTTATTTTATCAGCATAGAAAATATAAGAACACACCACAAATCTATATCTGGTTCAAGATGTATTACTTAGGTGAGGTGTTATCTGTGGGGAAAAGATAGTTTTTCAAGCGGTTTATTGGTAAATCATTCTTACATCTAACCTAATTTACTAAACTGCCAAAGACAGGGAGATCAGGGTTCAATCCCGGTTGGGTGTACTGAGGGTATTTTTTCTTAAATGGTTTTGCACACTCCTTCCACACAAATTCGGGTACACACTTTCTATAAAATAAACCTACCTTAACCCTAAAATCTCAGTGTAATTTAGTACATAGGTATGTAAACCTGAACGGTTAGTAAAACGCGGTACTAAAAAAATAATCTTATTGTCATTCTATTATCAGCAACATATACTTCAGGGCTTGTAGGCAGTGATGTTGAAATTGAGACAGTTTAAAAATATGTCTTCACAGTTAATTTTATATCAAATTGATTGTGGAGCATGTATTAGACATTCCCACTAGACATCTCTCAATATAATCACCACTTTTGGGTGATAATTACAATGTGTTCTGTTATTTTAAAATAATATAACATTTTTTTTTTATTTAGCTTGGTCAGTACGTTCATAAATTTAAAATTCTTGACCAGAGCAAGCTCTTGATAAATAAATTGTTTGTCTCTACCAGTATTGGCAGTTCATTTGTTAATCAACTAAATTAATAATCCTTTACAATAAGTACTTTAAAAAAAACTACGCATACTATTATGGTCCTAATAAGATTATGTTTATTAATTCATAAAATAAATGAGATCCTGAGGATAAAAGCCTTATTTTTAGAATAGCTAACTTCTGTTTAAAGGAAAAACATATTACTTCAAATAATCACCCATTTAAAAATATTTGCTACTCTACCAGTAATGTATTAGCTAACAATTATTATAAAATTTATTTGGGGGCTGTAGGTAAAATTCTACTTAAATGTTGCAAATAAAAATTTAGCGTCCTGTGAATAACATCTTACTTCTAATAGCTGAGACCTGCTTCGATGGCCACATGGTCTAAGTCATCACTCTCTCAATAGACTGGACGGCTGATGAAGGGAACGTTGGGTTAGAATCCCAGTAGGGTGTACTGAGGGTGGTGTTTCCTAAACGGTTCTTTCCTCTCACTCCACACAAATAAGAGTATACTTCCTCTAAGATTCAATCTTCCTCATCCCTATCACATTAGCATGATTAGTTATTAATGCGTAAAACCCAAACTGGTATTAAGCTGTGGTGAAAAACAAATATTAACCAAGGGTTATAAAATACATAAAATAAACATAACCTAAAATTAGTATAAATTAGTTTTATTCACACCCTCTAATGTGGACTATCTTATTTTGTCTCCCAGGTGACTACTGCAGGCCATGCCAATGCTCCGGAAACATCAATCCTGAGGATCCCGGTTCTTGCGACTCTGTCACTGGAGACTGTTTGCGTTGCCTCAACAATACCTTCGGGACCGCATGTAACCTTTGTGCGCCGGGATTCTTCGGAGACGCGGTGGAACTCAAGGATTGCAAGAGTAGGTTTTAGTTTTATATATCTTCACGCTTAAGGACCCTAAATGGTATAAATTATATTTAAAAACAAAAACTAATATGGAATATGAGAAAAATATGTAGTAATTGAAGATTAATGAATGGGGCGGAAAACATATGTTTTTAAGTTAAACATCTTCCTTTCCTCGTTTCATTGTAAAAGCCATATTGTATTTGTTTTCTTATATTTGTTCTTCTCTGTGTTTACTGTGCCTTCTTCCATATATACCAATATTCTCTAATACGCCATTCACTAAGGGAAAAAAAACAATTTATTAATTTATTTAGCATATTGCGAAAGGTGTGTCCATGTGTAATATCGCCAGGAGATCACAAGGATAGTAAGGTCACCAACTGTTCTAGCACTTTAGTGCTACCCAGGGTGCACCACATGATGGAGGCGAGCTATATTTCCCCCCATTAGACTAAATGCTTAAGAGGGACTGTGTAACCATATCATACCATTTAGCTTTCGGAGCGTTATTCATTCCCCCCTTTACCCCAAAATACTCTCTGGATCTGCTACTGCATTAGATAATTATAGTATATAAAGTATTGATATTATTGTTATACATACATACATACACAATAACAATAATATATATAAAACCATTTTTTGTATAACAACTAAGTACTAATTTTATTATTGTTGTAATATATATAAAAAAATAATAAAACTAATACTTTGTTGTTAGAGGTGCACTATACATACACAAAAAACACACACATACACACACACACATACACATATATGATATATATTTCTACACTTATTTCCTTTTCTCCCTTTTGTGTTTTTTGGTTTCCTCTTTCAGGAAGTTGTGTTGTGTGTTTAACACTCCTTCCTGATTAGTTCTGATGGAATGAAATTGGAAGGATTGATTAATTTGCGTGAGACAATCATTACCTCTTTGTTCAGTGGAAACAATATAAAGTGTCAACTGTGCTCTTTTCATTGTAAAAGCCATATTGTTTTTGTTTCGTTTTATATGTTTCCATCCCTCTTCAAAATATATTGTCCAAGATAAGATCAGTCAATTGCCGCGTGTGAATGCTACTCTCATACTGTTACAGATTGTGACTGTGACAAGTGTGGGACTCGCAAATGCGACAGCTACACAGGCAAGTGTGACTGTCACGAGAATGTTGTCGGAGAGAAGTGTGACCGGTGCGAGTTGGAACATTATGGCTTCAGCAGTTGTCAGGTTAACTACCAGGTTTTTTTTATGGTGATGAGATGGAAAATATCATAAATAATTTTGCCAGTAGCACGAGAATAAGGCAATGGAAGGGTCTTCGCCAATTTACATTAATCTGCTTGTATACTAAATACAATAATGAACTGATTAATGGGCATTAGTAACAAAACTAACAATACATTATTTTGTTTATAGATTATTGTGATAATAGTTTAATTTTAATTTTGCTGGTTGCATATTATATTACAACTGCCTTTTATTGAAGTTGGTAGTCATTACAATTTCTACATCAATTTATCGCTTACCAAGGCCGCCTCCTCAACAAACTTTGATAAATACCACTGAAGCTATGTTTCAGTGTAAGCTAAAGTGTTGAGGTGGAGTATTTATATTTTTATAAATTTAATCCTAAGGCCATTTCAGTACCAACATTAAAATATACTTAAAGTGTATCTTTTTACTTTCTACTAACACGAGCAAAAATAATTCTAGATTATTTTAAAAAGTAGCTGGGAGTTTGTTTTTGAAATGTCAAAGTTTGTAAGACAATTATTCCCCCTCTATTTTTTTAGGTTACAAAACTAGTAATAGTCAACATTCACTAAACAGATTCTTACACGTTTAGCCTAGAACATTGTATATAAACAACACAACAGAACAACAAATAGTTCGGTTTAACATTTTGTACCGTCGCTTCTCCTATCTAATATAAAAAGTGACAAATACATTTACAAATATATTTAATGAAGGTTTAGGTAGGATCAAACATAAGAATGATACACAAGTTTAACAAATTAGTTTATTAAATTTAAACAAGTTGATATACTTACATATGGCTTAACTAGATCTTACACTAGACAGTCCTTTGTTAATTATGAGAAATTAAATCAATTACTATTGACATAGTTATCCCAATAGGGAACAATTGAAGTAAACACTTAGGTTATACTTGCAATAAACACACATAAGGTAGGGTCTATATTAAGATTGGAAGTAACTCTTTTAAGTAGAACTAACACACATTCCGCTACGAAGGTGTGTCTGCCTCAACCCAACAGCAATATAAATAGGAAGCAAATATTAATTTAAGGTTAAGCAACAATACATTACAACTATCTAGCCTAGCAGCTGCTAGAAATAGACCTGAAAGACATATACATGAATTATAGTTGAATAATAGTTAATGATACCAGATTTTAGAAAGTCCTAGCTTAAAGAGTTAATATGTTGGTAGTTAAATGAGCTAGCTAGCATGAGTTATCTACATAGTGAGTTACGTAACACAAAGATTAAGCATCTAGAAGAGGAACTATCAGTTTACAAATAGTATATGGTGAGCTACCAGGAATCTAGGCTGTTAAAATACTATGGCCAGTCTATTCCTTATTAGTACTGCCTTGACATTCACTAGTACATTTATACTTCCACCCAATCTAGGGCACACTATAACTTGTGCAAACAATAAATATATTAACTAATACAAACGGTGCCTGAAGGGGGTCGGAGACTAAGTACTATACCTCGCGGCCCAATACTATGAACTAGTAGCGCTCCCACAGATTGCACACCGTAAAAAGGTACACTATGAGAAATATTGGAGACTGGTATCAGACACAGACCTAATTAGGTCATTGAACAAAGCATTATATAACCTGATTTCCACCATTATGTGATCCTAAGCATTAAGTTAGCCGAAGCATGGCCTTGCAGTTTAGGGTGTCAAGATATTTTCTTAGTAAATAACACTATCTCTTATGGACATAGAAAAACAAGTCAGAAACTCTGACATACAAAACTATGTCATATGAACCTAGTAAAAAAGAGCACTAAGACTCTAATGAATATTCTAACATTCAAATAATTATGGTCTCAGACATGGCTTCATCTGTGGCGAGGAGGAGAGACAGACGACTCACACATCGTGATCACCAGTTGCTTTGTCCGCCAATGTAGGTTTATGTCCAAGTTGTTCCTCTGGCGAATCGATACAATAGAATTCAAAAGGTGAAGTGAGGGATGGCTGTTTCATACAAAAAGGACTGGCGTCTTTGGTAAGGGTGTCTACCAGGACAAATGGGGGGAGGGGCGTGATGAGTTTGCAAAATTGCGCTGAAAGACAACTAGTGCTAGTAGACGGTGCGGAGAACACAGAGAAGTAGCTCTGTCATTTCATCGAAGTGGGGCCAGCGAGTAAGATGTCCTTTTGTTTAACCTCCAAGGACAGTCAGCTGGGGCACTTTCCTCAAGTTAGGGTGTTTCTAGCAACATTATTTTACGAGTTAATATCTGCCACATATAAATATAATGTATTAGTTCTTGTATTTATCGTGTTAATCATACATATGGTACTTTGAGTGTACATGTTAAACGGGATGCTTAGCTCAATTGCAATCTGACTCTCAAAGATGTTTTAAAAAAAAAAGTACAGTCACGTTACATGAACATTAAGTTAATCGCTATTCCTTAGCATGAAACAGGTGATTCCAAAAGCATAAAAGTATTAAAACGGTAACTACAAAGCATGTGCCGTCTACGTCACACCGGGTTTTTTAGTTGGAAGGTGTGCCGCTAGACGGCACGGCTCTCACTCTGAGGAGAGGTCAGGGAGTGAAAGATTGGGGAGTGAAGCCGAAGTTGAGGAATAGAACGGACGTTAAAATGTGAAGTAAAGGACTGTCCGAGGTAGAGGGTTAGATGGAGGTATCTGTTGAGGAGAACCGTGTATGTCCGACCTCGAGAGAGAGCAGTAATAAAATAACTGTGAAACAGAATGGTGTTGTTTATCTTTTGTTTGGTTAAAGAGTGAGATGTTCCCGGACGATAAAGAATATTGTAGAACCAACATTTTGGGTTTAATATTGATGTAGATGGCACAAGCAAGACAAATTAATTATGATAAATCCAAACAACTTTCACTGCATCTCCTCCGCAGGGTTGTCGGGCGTGTGACTGTCAGCTGGCCTCGGAGAGTTCTCAATGCAACGAAGAATCTGGTCAGTGTCGCTGCAAGCCTGGCGTGTCCGGGAGGACTTGCGATCGCTGTGCCGCGGGATTCTGGAACTACGGCTCGGAAGGATGTGTCAGTGAGTGTACTATTCAATAAATAAGTAATCATACTTCAAACACGTGTAAGAATTATTTTAATAATTGCATGAAACTGAGTATTTAATTTTCCTAATATTATTTTTTACAGAAAATAATACAACTATATGTACCTCTTAAATACATGTATTCCTCCTATCTTCTATTGTAAGTTATTTTGCCGTTTAACTTCAGTACTGACGCAAAGGTCGGGAGTAGAAAGGATCTATAAAAAGAGAACAGCAGGAGGAGTTGTTTTATAGGTGAAGGTGACCTGTTGTGGAGAAGATAAGTGCCCTTGAAGTGTAAGGAAGTGCTGTACCCATAGTCACATATGCAGCAGAAACATACACATTTAATGGAAGTGAGATTATAAAATTGGTGGCCATGGGAATTAAGTTTGTGAGGAGCATGTTAGCTATCACGAGGAAAAACAATATTAGGAATGAAGTTATCTGAGAAAGAGCAGGGATACACAGAGTACATGAAATAGTAGAGGAAAAGACTGGGATGTAATTAGGATGGAAAATGAGAGTATGGCAAAGAGAATAATGGAGATGAAGTATTCAGGAAAAATACCTCATGGGAGGCCGAAAAAGAAATGGCAGTAGAAGGTAACAGCAAGTGTGCAAGTAAGAGGAGGAGAATGTAAGAAATTAGAGGAGGAAGAATGGTGGAAGAAATTAGGAAGATGAAGGCATATTACTAAATTGACCTGGCCAAAGGCTGGAAACAGTTAAAGAAGAAGATGATGATGATGATGGCTTTAGTACCAGCCAATCGCAAATGTACTTAATATGACCTTTGTGTTATAGTGAGTGACCTTGAGTAAATAAAATACGGCTGTTTTGTTTAAGTATATTATTACTATCTAAAATTTTTAGTTTCTTTTTCAAACACATTACGATATATACAAAAATAATATTTTTAATGTAAGGTTGGATGCACGGAAAAGGATTGGAATTATGGTTTAGTGTCGAAGAATCAGAATCAGGAATTAAAAAAAACAAAACAATTTTAGTTAAAGTGAAAATATTTAAAATTTGATTTAAAGAAAGTTGTTAAAGGTTTGTTGCCACTGACACATGATATTTTGTTTTTCATGTCTATAACATCATAAATGTTTATTAATTATATTTTAATACAATTTAATCTCTTTTTTGTTGTTGTGATTTTGTTAGTCACCCAACTACACAAGTCTAATATACTATTATATTATATATTATATAAATCGCTTCAACAATTGATTGATTGAGATAACATTTTAAGATCTTTACGAATCTAAAATCTCTTGAATAACGTAGGACAGTAATTTTAACATATCTAATTATTTCCGATCATGAAATCAAGAAAAGTTTTGAATGTTAACATAAACTCTTTGTCCTCTTACAGCATGTGGCTGCAACACAGAGTACTCTATCGGGTTCGGTTGTAATCCTAGCAATGGTCAGTGTGAATGTCTGCCAGGAGTAATTGGGGAGAAGTGCGACCACTGCCCTTACCGGTGGGTTCTGATTCCGGATGAGGGATGCTTTGAATGTGACAGTTGCAGCCACGACCTCCTTGACGTGACGGACCAGATGAAGCAGCTGTTGGATCCGGTCATCATTGAATTTGAGGTAAAAATTACCTTTCTATATAAAATGGTTTTAATTTGTGAGGGGTATCTGGCGCACTTACCTAAGAGATCCTGGAGTAGAAACTGTTTGGTTAAAACCCTAATGAACACAAACACCCATTTTTAAATATGAGCTTTCACTAACATAGGTAATTAGCTTGAAGAAGAAACCTGTGGTAGTGAAAACTCGTTAAATTTAATTTTGTGTGTGTTAACAAGTCATCATAATCATAAACTGTTTCCAACCTGTCCGTTTAGTAAAATGCCTCCATCTCTCTCTGTCCTTTCACCATTCTTCCTCCGGCATTCTCTTCCACTATCCTCCTCTCACTTGCACACTTGCTGATATCTATTCCTCCCATCTCTTCCTTGGTCTTCCTTGCAATCTCTTCCCTACATACTTCATATCCATTAATCTTCTTGGAATCCTCTCCCCTTCTATCCTCCTTACATGTCCATGTGTTTACAAGGATTTGTCCAAACAAGGGGATCTAAGAGTTTTGTAATTTTTCTAGTAAATCCTTAAAAAATTATGAAAGAGCCATGACATTCTTAGTGCACAAAACATGAAACACACCTGGAACTCTTAGCGCACAAATTCAGTTTAGGCGTGGCACTAAAAGTGTTAAATGTCACAATTGTTAATGAGGTTGTTTCTTTTATATTCTTGTCATTTCTGAAAAGTGATTTTATTAGAGATGGGTCGAAACCCATATTTCTCGAATCCAAATCTTAAAATTTCTTTAGAATCTCAAATCTAAATTAGAATCCTTAAATATCTACAAGTTTATTTAAAGTGAAAATATTTAAAATTTAATCTAAAAAAAAGTGTTTAAGTGGTTGTCATATCTATTACAACATAAATAACAAAGAGAGCACTTTTTTTTCAGTAAATTTACTGTTAACTCTTTCCTTTTTTTGTGTGTGTGTGATTTTATTACTCTCCCAACTACAGAAGTCTATATAATTCTTTTTACTAATTACCTCAGATTGTTATTCCAAGAAAACGTCTTTATCATTGTATTCGAGAGAATTTTTTTTTTTTAATGTTTACAAATCTCGAATCTCTCAAATACCATAGGATTCAAGAGATTCGAGGAGTTGACCATTCCATCTCTAGAGTTTATTTATTTGAATGGTATGATCTACAGACTGTGGCCCAAGGATACTTCACCAATCGAAGACTGCTTTACATCAACGAGACAGCGAATAAACTGGGCCCTAAAGTGAACCTTTTAGATCCTCTCCAAGTAAACTTGGAACCAATAACCCAAGAACTAGAAAGTTTGGAGCAAGATTCGAGGAATTTAAACAGAAGGGTGAGAAAATTTAAATAACGAGCATAGCCGAAAGTAGAACCAATATCCATCGGGATTCTCATTTTATTTTACTGGCATCACTCTCAGAATTCTTTTTTTTATGGGAAATATTAATTTTCCTATCAATAAATTTGTTTTTCTAACACAGAATAAAAATTGTACAAACTACACTAAACTAAAAATAAAATTTTAGTTTTTCAATCTTGTCTTGATTTTTTATAAATTTGTCTATTCTCTTCTCGACATTGCCCCCAACATATTTTTAAAATTTGTTTGAAAATCCTTTGTGAGTTTGTTTTGGGGTTTATTTAGGTAGAGTACGCGGCAGAGAGCGGGGAGCAAACGGCGCCCAATGGTGAGAAAGTGCGCAACGAGGCCCTGGAAGTGGAGGAACTAATCAGGAAGGCTGTTGGGAACGCCCGAGACGTGGTGGGAGAGGTCAGCTCTCTGGCCTTTAGTCTTGACGGGGGAGATGGTGAGCTCTTTCTTCAATTTGTTTTTCAAACAATTTTTGAAGTAATATTTGAAGTGACAATCCTTACAAAAACTATAACAATATACCCATATCGATGGGTACATGGACATATCCCGTCATGTCTTGTCTGGTGTTGTGGTGGGGATGATGGGTAGTTTGAGGTTTGAATCTCAGCCTAGTGTACTAATGTAATTTTTACCTAATTGGTTTCCCCTCTCCTTCCACAGAAATCTAGGTACATTTCTTCTTATCATCTTCTCACCATTTATATAAATTTGTGAATAGCCCAGATGAATAGTGAAAACGCAATGCACAATAAAAAACACCAATAAGATGGAGAATAGAAATTAAACATATAACTTTGCTACAACCTGCTTTGGAAGACTTATGGTCTGAACTCTAAGATGTCATGCTTGCAATAAGACTTGCTCACCAATGACGAGGTTCAAATTCCATTCAGATGCATGGTTTTTCCTAAATACAGTTTCCATTTGGCCTTCATGCAAATTTAGATACATTTCCTCTAATCTTATTCTCCTCCATACCTAATGCATTAGTGTAATTAGTACATATGCATGTAACCTGAATGAGAAGTAAGACACTAATAAAAGCCCAATTAAAACAATCACTTTACTGAATCAACACTTTGGCCATACAGATAATGATTGTTTTTTTAAGGTGACTACAATGTTAGTAAGCTCTGATTATTTTGTACTCTTTCTGCTTTTTACTTTCATGAAGATTATGTATAATAGAGAGCGAGAGAGACAGTCACATATGCACATGCAACTACACACACACACACACACACCCACAAACATCCACCCACACACACACACCCATACACACACACATACACACACACACACACACTACCTTTTAATAATGGGACTCTAAAGAACAAACAAGGGGTGAGTAGCTGTTATATAACAATATTTGTTTCCTTTGTTTTATAGTTGTAGTTTAAGTACAGACATGAACCAGGAACTTCTGATTACAGTGTTTAAAAGGCATTCAAGCAAGATGTTTATAATATGCACGGTGGGGAAGGAGACTGGCTAGCTAGCTTTACTTCATATCCTGTCCCCTTTACATAAATTATTAAAGTGCACAACAGGAAAGGACACTTGTTGGGTAGGAGTCTTTACTTCTCATCCTGTCCCACCTTGATATGAACTATAAAACAACCACAATGGGAAAGGACACATGTTGGTTAAGAGTCCTTACTTCACATCTTGTCCCCTTGACGTTAACTATTAAATTTGCACAGTGGGAAAGGGCATTCGCTGGTTAAGAGTACTTACTTCTCATTCTGTCCCCTTGATGTCAACTATTATGGTTGCACAGTGGGAAAGGACACTTGCTAGCTAGGAGTCTTTACCTCAGAACTCATCTCCTTGAAGTGAACCATGAAATGTGCATAGGTACCCAGATAGACTATGCACTGAGACGTGCCCAAGAGATCTTGGAGGAGATCCAGTTCCGCGACTTCACCCCCCAGAGCGAGGCCGCCCGGGAAGAGTTGTTTGATGCTCACACCTTGTTGGCCAGGATGGAGGAGTTTTCCATCCCCGTGCACAACCAGAGTCAGGCCTTCCGAGACCTTCGGCGCAAGATTCACGAGTTTGACGACAAGCTCGGTGATCTTCAGAACTACAGCCGGGACTCCATTGAGAAGGTGCTGGTGGCCCAACAGTTTAACGATCAGAACAGGTACCGACAAATACCATGGTTAAAGCGGCTAACCATGGAAAGGGCTCTTGATCTAATCTTATACTGGGTTTATATTCCCACATGATTCATCACTAAATATCAATTGTTCTTTAAATCTCTAAGCTCTAGAACAAGTATGTCCAAACCCACTTTGGTGGCCTTATAATCTACGGCATCACTCTCGCAATAGATTAGACTGCCAAAGATGTTGTGCTTTGGCTTTGATGCCGGTTGGGTGTACTGAGGGTGGTTTTCTCCCAATTGGTTTTTCAATCTCCCTTCATGAAAATTGGGTAAACTCCCTTTAAATTGAACCTTACTCTCATCCCTAACACATTATCATAATTAGTTCATATGTGTACAACAAAACAAGTAGGCCGACTAGTAATATGTGGTGACTAAAAAAATCAAATAGTAAAACAGTAAGCTTTGTTTAAGTACGCTTCTGCTTAACATCATAAAAAAGATTTTATCTAATATATTTAATGATACTGAGATAATTTTTTATTTTAATATCACGCAGGAATGCGAAAGTAACAAGCACAGTGAACACTGTCAAAAACTTGACAAAAGAAGCAAATGCTACTTTGCTTGAGGCGAAGGAATTACTGAAGAATGCAACAGATCTGTTAAATGGTGCCGGGGTCGAATTAAATACTTTGTGTGAGTACTCATTTTATTTGCACAGTTCATTGTACATTTTTTTACATCTATTACTGTTTAGAGCCTGCAGCCTCGGTCAGTTTTTCAATCAAGTCATATATTCTTCCACTGGGGGCTGGCTAGACTTTTCGTAGCTTCATATGCCTTATAGTATAACTTAAGACTAGAGCAGGCACAACATCCAGTCCTTGGCCGTTAATTTATCATTGAGAAAGGGTAACACCATATTTCCATAAATGATAAATTTTTATTGTAAGACTAGACAAATAAATTGGAATAGACAAAACATTGTAAGTAGAAACTTATTAGAAGGGAGTGTGATACATGTAACGCAACTTCCCAAATGAGGAAAACAAAAAACACAAAAGGGAGAAAAGGGAAATTGGTAAATAAGAAAGAAAGTGGCAGCAATGTAAAGTGTAAATTGTGGGTATTATTTTTATTGTAAAAGCCAATTTTTGTTTGTTCCTAATCATATTTCCTGTAATTTCTTCCATATGAAATAAAATGTACCTAAAAAATCAAAAAGAGGATTTTCTTAAAGACCTCAATATCCTTATGATTAATTTGTCTTTGTTTCAATTTTAGATTATTTACAAAAGATTGTTCAGGCAAATTGGCAGGGTTGATTTTTCACATTCTGATTTTCATGGTGGTTTTCCCATTCTCGCTAAGAGTGAATGCTGGTCATTTTTAAAAATTCACATTCTGCATTGTGTGCACTTAAAAATAATCTACATTGTTAACTACTCAAATAGGTAGCACACACACACACACACACACACAAACTTATTTCATTTTAATATTTATGAATTTTTGTTGTTGCTCTTTTAAGACGATGTTGTGAAAGATAACAAAAAAGCCAGCGATTCACTTGAGGAGATTATTACAAAACAAGAGCAGGAACAGCTAAACATGGAATCACCAGCAGAAGACGCAGCGAACCATGCACAGAATCTCACCAATCAGGTGAATACATTTCCCCCCTCGCAGTTTGGGTTACTTCTTTAATCTTAGACTGTGCCAAACTTTTAGCTACTGATTTTATTTGGAAGAGAACTCTATATTTAATGATATGCCACTGTAAAACAGGAATGTCAAAAGTTTCCGTTTTCTTGTCATTGATTTAATTGAATTTGAGCCTAAAAAAATTTGTCAAATTATTTCTAGATGCTCCTTAAGGGCTGTTCATAAACTTTGTCACACAAATTTTGGAACCCCCTACCAAATAAAAAGTAAAAATAAGCAGTGGGAACACACTCAAGCTGTGACAGACAGTTTATATTAAATTGAAGATGATAAAAAAATATTCTTTTTGTAAATCTATTTCCCAGGCGAACAATCTGGACAACCTGTTAGCGGAATCTCGCTACACTTCTGAGAATGCTGTGGGGGCGGCTAACGCTTACAAAAACATAGAAGCGGCTATCCAGGAGGCCATAAAAGCTGCGGAAGATGCTGGAGTTGCTGCGGAGAATGCTACTGACATGGTTAGTTGTGTAGGACTTGTGGTAGTATAAGGGCTCGCACCCCTTTGTTAGTGTTTTTGCATCAAAAGAGGTTTTAATCTCAGTTACACTAACACAAATTTATTTACCAACCTGGCGGTGCCAGCAGAGCATAATTGAGGGCTTTATCTCAGGCTATTTGGTACACGAAACCTGCCTTGGTTAAGAAGGCTTTGAGTTTTGGGTCATCCCTTAAATACTTAGGGGACACTCAAAAGATCATCAATGCATAAATGACAATGGCGAGACCAAATGAAAATTGAATCTAGTTTAATTGCTCCACAGAAGAAACCAACAGCTTAGAATGCGCAATAAAACATTTTCTGAGCAGTTTTAGTGTTTAAATTGAAATATAAATGCACTATATAATAGTTTTTCCATCATACATACAGGATTTTAAAAATATTTAAAACTCGATTCAACTTTGACATTTTATATATTTGATTTGGCTGTGTTTCGAATTATAAAGTTGAAGTTAGTGCATCCCTATCTCAAACCTTCTGTTGGATGAAAATTTATCTTTTTACTTAAATAAAATCCACTATAAAAATATCTAGTAATCTTTTTAAAGAGTTTAATGTAAGTGTATGGAGCAATATTTACAGATATCTCTTAGTATATCTCATATCTCACTTGCTTTCCAAAAAACATAATGTAAAGACTTCTTTGTGACTCCCACTTAGGTTCAAACCTGTCCTTTGAAGTAGGTTGTTCATTTCATTTTAAGAAGCAAAATGTTTCCATGAATTTGAATATGACTTTAGAGCCCACCTCACCCCATGGTTAGCACCCAACTTAAATATGTGACACAGCTTGAAACAGACGTCTGATGCGGATTTATGAATTCAAGTTTAGAAAACGGTTGAATCGAGATCAGTGAAACTATTTTATAATTTCTTACCTCTTACTTCTGCTCCCAAGTAGCCACTAGCATATCAGTTTAAGTAGCCTCATCTTCCACTCACCATGATCCTGAAACATATTCTCTCTCAGCTTCTGTTCTGATGGTGTATTATTTTACCATGGAACTTTATCCACACCTTACGGATGAATATTTTATTCAAATACCATATTTTGTTAAAAATAATATTACAAAATAAAGTTATCACGGAGAGGCCCTTGTTTCGCGAACCATATGATAACGTCTTGTGGATCCATATCTATCTCACGGTGAACACGGTCAACCAGTCTTCCCCTGTTGAACACAGGCATCTTTAGCTTGCTTAGAGTTGAAAAGAGCATTCTGATAATGCTATTAAAACAGGAAGTATTGCAACAATGCGAAAGAGAATTTTTAATCCAAGGAAGAAATATCGTTGCATTCTGCAAAGGCTCTTATGGCAGTTGTGGGCCTTAAGCTAGTTTAGTTTTTTCCCCACTTTTTCTTACCAATAGAGAATTTTGCTGGAAAATCTGATGCTTTAGAAATAACGTCTTTATAAAACTAAACGCAGCCCTGGAATCCATTATCAATTAAGTTAATACTTATGCAAGGTTTGGGAAGTATTTTAGGGAAGGCCAAAAACAACCTTTTGTGTTTAAAAAAAAAGTAATCAGAAATAATGTGGCTTATAAAAGGAATGTAAAGTAAGCATATGAAATACTCTCTTAATTTTGTTGCTGACTTGCAGAAATGAAGCATCTTCGACAAAATGCACCCTCTTCCTTCACGGAAAAAGAGGGTCAAGAAATATTTTGTAGCCATTTCATTTTATATACTCTTTGGTTCAATAAAACTCATTGCAGCTAAAGGGAGGTATCCAGGGTGTTATTTAGAAATTTTTCTTTCGCCATATTGTCTATTTGAACACCTACAAAATTCCCAATATCTAATAACTTCTTATCAGAGTTTGTTTTCACTTCACTCTCTTCATGACAATCCAGAGAAGCAGACTGTATCTCATGAGATGATAGAGCCATTGGCTTTTTTTTTTTAATAATGGAGGATCTCTTTACCTCAGAAGAAGCATTTGCATTGTCGTCTTTCTGATTAATTGTGGTCAGTGAATAGATTGTACGTCATGTCTGAGATTTTTTTCTCCATTATGGGTCTTATTTTTCTTCGTGAATTCTAACACTGTTGTTAGCTTCTTTTGTTTTGCTGGTTTAATTCTGTTTTCTGAAAAGAGGCAGACTTTGTTTTTACACTCCAAGACTAAAATAAAAAAGTTATTTGGAGTTTTCCCTATAACTGCCTGATTTAAGTTTTCTACTACTCAGAGAAGTAGTTATTTCTATTAGTTGACACCCCTCCCACCCCACCCTCCACATTTCAACAACATACACTTTAAATCTCCAATTTTAAGACTTATTTATTTATTTGGAGTGGTCCTTCTACCTGCACAGTATACTTTCCCTTTTTCTTTTCTTATAAAGCCATGTTTATGATTGGTTGGAGGTTTGATCACATAAACACTCTCCTTTAAATACGGCCCTATCTCCACCTCTTCCTAGGTCTACCATCCGGTCTCTTGCCATCAGGTGTCCATGGCCGTCGTTTTCTGGTTCGTCCTGATTCTGAGGCTACTTCTTGAGTTTGGCGAGCAAGAAATACATCCATTGACTTTATTTTATAAAAATATAAAAATTGAAAAATAACTATTCCAAAATGAGGAATAATTATTAAGCCGAAACCACGTTTAATGTTGTTAAATGGAGGATTCAATATTTTTCTGGCTCAAACTTAAGCTTGTATATAATATCTCGGTCACTCATACTTGAGATGGGCTCTTAAGGCCTTCCTTTATCTAGCTTAGAACTTGAACTATTTTTGCACACTACCAGACATTACCTCATATTGTTCCCCCAGTCACAAGGCCTGGACTCGAGGACCCGTGAGTCTGAAGAGCGCTCCACTGTGCTGCTGGAAGGCGCCAGGAAGACCCTGGACCAGGCTCAGACTGAGCTGGAACCGCAACTTGAGGCTGCGAGTCAGGCTGTGGCACAGGTGCAACAACTCAATGATCAGGCTGACGAGGGGGACAACTTGATCAATAGGTGAGTAGATAGAGATGAGCTGCTTCTGTTCGACACTTTTCTAGTGGGAGGTATTATTTACATAGCTGGATTATGTCTTTCATTTAGTATATTTGTGTAAAGGAATATAGTTGACCACAGTGGTCTTGGGGTAAGGTGTTTGCCTCAGGACCAGATGTTCGTGGATTCAAACCCAGCCGGGATTGATGGATTTTTCTTAAGAGATAAAAATCTTTAGCACAACTTCTTTTAGAGGGTCTATGTCAATTGTGACCTGTAAAATAATCCTGGAAGGTATTAGAAAATACCTTTCCAGAAAAATTGTTAGGCCCTTTGGCGCTCACTCATAGAAATTTAATGTGGAAGGCAATGGAAACCACTACAATTTTTGAACTCCCCTAGTACCCAAGATTTCTACCAGATGGTGCGGATAGTACTAACCAGCCGAAGGGCTCTGGATGGAAAAAAAAAATCACATCAAACCAATTTTTGGATTGTTGAATTAAGAAGAAGAAAGAAAGATAAACTAATTAGATGAAAATTGAATGAAGGAAGCCCACCTAACAAAAAAAAAAATGTGCGGTAAAAATTCAATGCACAAATCTGAAATCTTCTTTCTTTCTTCCGTCTTCTATAGCAGAAAAAGTCACACACACATTGAGCCACAAACAAAAGTTTATATTTCAGCATCATTGCCTATATCAAAAAACTAGTTGAAATATCCAGCATTGCCAGAGAGAAATGTTTTTTAGATTATTTTCCTTCTGGCCCAGTTTTTATTTAACTATAAAAAAGTCTAAACAAAATTTAAAAATTCCAACTTCAAGGTGCACACATTTGCACACAAGGGCTACTAATTTTTAATATTTCATACCTCCGCGTCTGGTATTTATTGTGCTCATGAGGACATAAAAACTCTTCATTTTATTAATATTGAAGACAATAATAAAGGAAGAATTTCCACTTAATTAGTTTTATTATATTTGGAAGAAGGTATAGGAAAGGTGGATACAAACATATAAAAAGGACGAACACATTATTGTTTTTACAATGAAAAGAAGAACACAGTTCACACTTTACATTGTTGCCATTGGACAAAGAGGTAATGGTTGCCTCTTAAAGAAAATCTATTGTCACTGTACAATCCCCCGACCTAGGTTTCATTTTATCGAAACTCATCATGAAGTAGTGTGAAATGCGCCATGCAACTTCCTAAAAAAAAGAGAAAAAAAACCACTTAATTAGTTTGTAATTTCTTATTTTTATAATTTTCCTTTATTTTAATCATTTAGCTGCTGGGCCTCTTATTGTTAAACAAATACAGTGAAATCTCTTAATATTGGATGCCTTCTGGAATAAAGAATATGACTTACTAAAAAGTGTCTGTTATTTGTAAAAATGTATTAATTTTTTGAAATCATAGTGTTTTAACCTATATACTGAGGATATTAACTATAACAATATAATTCCTACACTGTGCAATATTGTAGGCAGGATGACAAGGGAATTAATATTGTATGTATAGAATTGTACAGATTGTATTATACACATAAACAAATATGCAAATAAAATGAAATGTCAACAATAGGCCTTCTATACTGTAGAACTATATGTGTACAAGATCGAATTCAAGGCCATACCTCCCTCCCCTTTCGATCTTGTTATTACTTCATAGGCTATTTTAGAAACTTTCCCTAGAGGGGAATGGCAGTACTGATCACACTTTGCGAGCAACACTGGAATTCCTGAAATTACTACAGTAAGATGCTGTATGAATGTGGCCCGGTGTTTTCAATTTTTGTCCATTGTTTATAGATATTTACGCATAAATATACGCCGTTAGCAGTGTCTACTTCTATTAATGAGAAAGTCCGTTATTGGGAAGTTGTTTCACCATAAGAGCCAATGCTATTTGGCTGGGGAAATTTAAATTGTCCGATATAAAGAAGAAGCCACCACTAAATATGTGTCGATTAAGGGAACTTTCACTGTACTGGTATATGTATAGTAGAATTCTGATAGGAAGGATTTTTTTATAAAATCCAAACCAATTTTTTTGCAGTCATTATTGATAACATTTTACTATATTGTAAGTGGTATTAATAATATCTATCAAAAGTGACTGCTTCAGGTAACATGATCTGATTTATACATTTATAAAAATGGTTCTAGTAGATTTTATAACTACTAAAAAAACGTTAATATCTAAATTTAACTGTACACCCCATGCAGGCTGCTGAACAAGATCTCGAACCAGCCCCTGCAGCTGGACCAAGTCATGGAGGACTCACTACAGGCCGACCAAGTGGCTCAGGACGCACTCGACATGATCACCGAGATAGTCGATCAACTGCCGGAGGAGGTGAAGCGAGCCAGGCAGCTTCCCAAGACGGTGGATGAAACAAACAAGGCCATACAGCAGGCCAACAACCAGAGTGAGTGATGGTAGACTTAGACCACCCCGATTAAACACTTGTACTACATTGTTTCGAGGACAGTTTAATTATCTTTACTTTCTCAAATAGGTTGTTTATTGTGACTGTGAAAACTTTCGGCCCGGGATTATGATGGAGCTTGAAATTTTATTTGCCCCCGGACTAAAAAAATGGGTATAATAATTCTGTTTGTCCTCATGTCTGCCTGTATGTCTCAAGGGCTGCAGCTGGAAATGGTTCATCGGTTTTGTCCAGAATGTTATACTAAGATACTCTGAGGTAATAACTAGGATAACAAATTTGATACTAGCCCTGAAATTGAGTATAATTTACTGATGGATGATTTGTTGAAATTGTAAATTCTTCAAAAGTTACCAACAATTTTGTTTAAAATGAATATCTTGATAGTAATTCACTTGATAAATACCACTGTATACTCAAAAATTAGAATTAAAGGGAAAAAAACCCACCACTATAGCAATTTTGTTAAAAATTTATATCTAAATTATATGTTTTTATTTCATAGGTAAACATATTAAGAATTGTAATTTATAGGAAATGTACCCATTTTTGCGTATGTACTTATAACACTTATGTGTTCAGGAAGGGGAAAGTTGAATCAAGAGGAAGTATGCCCGAAATTGTGTGGAGGGAGGGTGAAAAAACTTTTAGAAGAAGAAAAAATAAATTCAAAACACTCGACCTGGATTCAAACCCCGATCTCTTCGTCATCAGCAGTCCAGTCTATTGCTAGAAATACACTTTAGACTTTTTTACAACCCAAGCGGGTCTGGAAAACTTAATCACTTATAGTGAGAAGGATTAATATCAAAGATATGCATCAGTATTTGCTCAGGAAGTTGTTGAGAAACCATTTTGTAGATAAATACACCTTTACCCAGATTGGATAGAAAGCCTAGGTTTCTGGGTTGGAGTAATGCACACTAACGTTTACTTAAATTTGCTGGTAAACTTATTTAAAACAATTCTATATGAGGTATTTAATGGAAACTTTCTGAACCGATGGATTATATCAGCACATGACCTATAGCACACCCCATGGCATGAGCTTGTAAGTGAGCCATAGTGACAGAGCGGCTGCTACCCTTAATGGTGATAATGCCAACATTTACAGATTGAGGGCGTCATGTGGTCAGCGTAATGAACCCTTCGGTTGTTAAGCTCAGTTTTATAAATCGGAGCTGCCACTTTTTTATTCAAGTAGCTTCTCATTCATCCTAACAAGGCAGAGAAATTCTAGAAATACGAGAATTGAACCAGGGACTTTTGGATCTGTAGCCAGGCATTCTCACCACTAGACCACAGAAACTTTCGCACACAGCTGATAAATTAATTTAAATCTAGAATAGATGCAACACTCAAACTCCTGGGCATTAGGTGGCCATACACACGCATTATTTTCTACCACAAAGAATGGCGTCTCTCAAATAATGTAGAAAAGACTGTGTATTAATGGGCGTTGCTACACACTAAGATTGAGTGCGAGAAGGTTTGCGACATTATTTCCTGTGGACTGTTGTTTCCTCTACTGTTGAGGTTGCAATAATCCACGCCATACCACATGTTTTTGCTTGAACTGTTTCTACTTTGTGCATGTTTAAGTTTTTATTTGATGTATATTAGTTGTATGAAACATGACTGACAATCGTCATGCTAGCAAAGAGTTTCAACTGAATTTATAGAGCTTTATAAGGTGCACCCAGCTCTATGAAAAGTGAAGAGTATATGAATATGAATTTTAAAAATGCTGAATATGATGCTCTGAGAGAATTTTCCCACAAAGTGGATCCAAAATCCGATCAAGATTTTATTAGAAAAAATTACAGTTGATGAAATGATTTTTCTTAAAAGAGCTTAATTTTTTTATCCCCATTTTCATTAAATTGAGGTATTTAACGTGAACTTTCTGATCTGAATAACTATATTAGCGCATAACTTACAATCTAAATTAAATCTAGACAGACATAACATCCAGGCCCTTGGCCATTAATTCTATATTGTGAAATGGGGAACCCACATTTCACCAATTATATTTTTTTCGGATATGCTGAGAAACAAACCTGGGACCCTAAGCTCAGTAGACAAACATGCTACTGAATGAGCTAAGGTGTTGGAACTTATACAAAATTTGATAGTGCTTATTCCTTTAGCTAGCCACTTCTTTTACCAGAAATGTTGTAACCGAGACAATTTCAATAACGACAGGTAACAAGACATATTTTTCTTTTTCTGTCATCCATGCTCCTTGTCACTTCACCTTATTCTACACACAGCCCTATAAATTCCACGAGAAAACATATCCATGTTATAAATTTATACACGACACCATGCCATTCCAGATTACATGATAAATGACAGTTTTTGTCCATACACACAATCTTTCCCTTGGTGACAAAACGTCAAGTTCAATCAAGTGCTATTATTCTTGTTGTGTGTGGATGAGGAAGTTTTTTGTATCATGCACCGTTCTTTTGTGCGAGCTATTTGTGCCGTTCCAATGCACCAATCTTACTCGCGGGAAATAACACATGTGTATGGTCACCCAATAATTTATCACTGTAAAAGGCGAATCCTTCATTTAACCAACGATAAATTTTCTGGCCAAGGCGGGAATTATAACCCAGAACCCTTATACCCATAGGCAGATGCGTTATCGACTGAGCTAGTAAACTTGATCAATCCCAAATATTCTTTACCTTACTTTTTTTTTCAGTTGAAAGAGTCAGTACGGTGGTACCAGACATCAACCGGCTGATGAAACACGTGGCGGACAAACAGTCGGACTTTGAGGTGCTGGGGACCAATGTGAAGAGTCAGATAGAGCTTCTCAAACAGAAGGTTGCCATGGCTAGAGACCTGACCAACAGGTGCGTTGTTGCTGAGAACGCTTTAAACATGCCCTTGTTTAGCACAGTGAATAGCCTACAGCTAATCTTACTCTCAAATTCTGCAACAAAACATCTGTGTTAGAAAATTATGAGACAATTTAGTGTTCAACAACCAACTTGTGAGGTATAACATTCTAACTATTAAAAATATGCCATTTTATAGCAAGCAGGTCTGCAAACGCTCATCACTGTCACCACCACCACNTCATCATCATTATCATCTCCATCACCACCACCACCACCACCACCACCACCACCATCATCAGCATCATCATCATCATCATCATTATCCACTGCTTACATCATGTAGCCGGGCTAGCTTTCTAAAATTTCATCCTCTGTCTTCATTTCGCACCATTCCTCCTATTTTACTCGCGTTCATTCTTATTCTCTCACTCGCACACTTGATTTTTACATCTCTTTCTTGGTCTCCCTTGTGTTTTTTTGCATTAATACTTAATCTCCAACATTCTTCTCGGAATCCTTTCCTTTTCCATCCTCATTACATGTACATATCATCTCACTCTTGAGTCCTCTACTATCTCCTGTACTCCCTATACCCTTACTCTTTCCCGGACAACTTCATTTCTAATACCGTTTCTCCTCATGACAGCTAATATCCTCATAAACTTAATTCCCATGGCCTTGTAATGTTTAGAAAGAGCTAGCGTGAAATATTAATGTATATTCATCACCATTAAGGTGACATTTGCTATCATGATTAAATCGGGTCCAAGTTTGTTATCCTGTTTATATAATAATTAAAAAGGGGTGATATATTATTTTAGAAATTAAAAGTCCTGGTATTTTATAGTTTTTATGGTAAGTAGATAAACAGTTTTTGCTTGATATTTCACACGTTATTGACTTTAATTTAAATGCCCGACTATTATGTCACATACACCCAACATTCCCGACATGTGAGATTTATATTCTGTTAAAAACATGGATTAAGATTTCATACACTTTACCTACTCAGCTCCTCGTCAGGAAGAAAGTGAGGAGATGCGCACCCTGAAGGGGTATTTCAAGCGACATTTCCTTCTCGAAGCTTCCTAGAAAAAAGAGGTGTGGTCATCCAGGTGCATCTCTGTTGACCAAGCTGCGTTGTCTTTTTAAACAGAGACGTAGAAAGATGTCACCATAACATGCAACTTAACAACTTAAAACAAAAAAACAAATAAATTTTACTACCTGCTCTCATTTATAATGTCAGGATTTTGAATACAAAAGTGAATAATGAATTATTGGAATGCATAATTTCATATCATTACAAGCTCCACTTTCCTAATCTCTCTTACATTCAATGTCTATGTTTCTGCTGCAGATGTGACTCTGAGTACTTCGAACAATATGCTAATTATTATATTTTTTATCCATAGTGTGAATTGATAATTTATTAATCCAACAATAAATTATGTTTAGCTCTCTACCTCTCATTGTAACAAAAACTTTTTTAGATGTTTTCCCCTCTTTGACTAAGACGCTGTTAAGGAAGGCCTGTTTGGAAGGGAATAGTGTTCTTGTGCTTCCGATGAAAAACTTTACAAATCCCACTGACATTAGATTTCTTGGAGCAAGTCAGGCTTAATAACTATGCAGCTAATATTAATGGTAAATAAAAATATTTTCTCGTTTTTTGCATTATAAATTCTTTGACTCTGTGATCTTGTTTCCTTCAGGATCAAGGTGGGGATGACGTTCTACCGCAACACGACCTTGCAGTTGAAGAATCCCGACAACTTGGATCAGCTAGGGACATCATCAAAGGTCTCCGTGTACTTCAGGACACCGGAACTAAATGGTTTCCTTCTTTACCTCGGCAATGAGGTCGGGACCAGCAAGAGAGTCAAGCGAGCCAAGTCGGTAAGTGCAAACCTGTAGAATGTTTGGTCAGGATTTATAGCGGGTCATTGTGTGTGGGGGGTCTTCAGGCTGCGGGTAAAGGATATGGCCTTCAGATATAAAGGGTAGCTGCAAATATATTCAATAGGCAGTCACTGACAGTCAATAGGGGTGGTCCTTCATCTTGTGGGTTGGGCATGGGCATTATTAGCTCTCAATGTAAAAAACAATATTCATCAAGAAACACTCAAAAGTTTGTTATGGCAGTTCCCACCATAAAATATTCAAGAGATAAATTATTCCCCCATTAATATCTTTGGGTAGGGATTACTCCGGGAAAGTCATGGAATAGTTGATTATTGGGAAGACATAGACGCAGACGGAAGGAAAATATTAGAATGAACCTGAAAGAGATTGAGTGTAATGAAGTGGCCTGGATAGAGATAGGCGGCATACTTTCTTAAGTGCGGGAATGAACAATCGAGTTTATATTGACATAGAGTGAGTAGGTAAAAAATAAAATGTAGCTGTTAAAGTGATCTTAAGAAACCAGGATTGAAGTTTATTTGTTTTATATCAAGGCCTAACCTAACGATCCTTTCTGGTTGGTTTCCTTTCCTATCACTTATACTATAATATTGTTAAGTTTAACTTAAATTTAATATATTTTTGAATTTTTTCTGAAATATTATTGTTAAGTGTTTTTGCACTGTTTACAAAAACTTTTCATATGATTATAATATTATATCTTAACAGCATATTGGCTTATGGAAACATGATAGGTAGGATACTCATTTATCATGTTAATCAAATAAAGAAATTAAATAAAATTGACAAAATTAAGATTTAATCATGGGGTACGGATGTAAAAAATGAGAGTAAATTAGGATTCAATATTTATTTGCCAGAAAGGGGCGTAAATTTTTGATTTTATAGTTCCATTATTAAATTTAGGTTTGTTTTGCTTTACAAATTTTTCGCAATGTTTGGTATTCATGTGATTAAGATTATTTATCAGGTATAGGCTTTGTGTTATAAGTCATGTCATAGTATTTGAAAATATCAGCAAAGTTAGGTGTGTTAATATGAAGTATTTGAAAATGTTTGTGTAAATATATTTCAGGACGATTTCATGGCTGTGGAAATTGAAAATGGCTACCCTAAACTCACAATTGACTTAGGATCTGAACCAGCAACCATAATCAGTGACAAATTTGTTTCTGACAATGTTTGGTATCAAGCCATTGTAGAAAGGTAATTATGAATCTATAGTCGTCATTATTATCATCATCATCATTATCAACTATTTTCAGCCTGTGGCAAGGTCATTTTAGTAAAACACCTCCATTGTCCTCTTTACTTCCATCGTTTTAACGTCTTTATTTGTGTCATTCTTCTCCTCTCATCTGCACACTTTCTGTTATATGCTCCTCCTATCTCTTTATGGCTCTAACTTGCAGTCTTTTTCTTATATACTTCATCTCCGTCATTCTCCTTGGGAGTCTTCTCCCTGTCCTTCCTCATTACATGACCATACCATTTTCACCCTTGCTTCCTCTACTATCTAATGTGCTCTAACATCCTCATTACATGCCCATACCATCTCAACCTTGCTTCCTTTACTGTCTTCTATACCCCAACAATTTAAATTAATTGATGAAAATGCCTGTTTGAAAAAAGAGTTTACATTTGATTGTGCACTTTTAATTTTATCAAATACAGCTCTGACCATTTTTAAATTATTATTATTATTAGCACCACGTCTTACTACCCGTTTGGGTTATACGCACTTTCGCTAATGTGTAATGGTAGGGTGATTGTGAGATGAAATGGAGGACCTACAGTTTAACGTGGAATCCAAACCACGGTGGAGGCCTGGCATTCCCCACATTCACAAGATGTCTTGTCAGAGGTGAAGGAAGAGTTTGGTTATCAGATAAATTTGTGCCCGGACCGAGGATTGAACCCCGGCCGCCAGCAAGAAGTCTGACACCTTACCCCTAGACTGCCAGGTCACCATGACCATTTTAAAAACAAGTGACACTGTCGCTTCCTCCAGGACTGGTAAGAACGTCAAATTCACAATTCGAGAGCAGACGCCAGAAGGAAGGGAGAACTTGATCACCAAGGAGCAGGTGATGCCCGGGGCTCGCTCTATTCTGAACCTCGACAAAGAGCACTCATTGTTGCTGTTAGGAGGATATCCACAGAAGTTCCTCCTACAACCGGACGTGCGGTACTCTGCCTTCGTGGGGGAGATGGAGGAGTTGGTGATCGGAGACGTGCCTTTGTCTCTCTGGAATTTTGTGGATAGTGACAACAACAATGGCGCCCTTGAGAGGTGAGTGGGGGCCCCAAACATGTGAATCCAGTCGTTTGTATGTTATTTTCTTATAATTTAAGAAGGTATTTTTAATTTCTCACTTAAAGAAAATGTTGAATTCCTGAACAGTTTGAACTTTCCCTTATCTTAATTGTTACTTTCACATTTTGCTTATATTTTACTTCATAAAATAAGCATTTGGTGTTGTTTGTCATTTCAATCACTTCCTAGATATCTAATTTAAACAAAATTGCTTAAGCCATTTTAGAATAAAATTTAATTTTCCAAAATAAATTAGTAAGCTACTGTTAATTTGAGGCCTGGAATCACAATTAAAAAAACACCCCAAAAGTATGATTGTATAACATCTAAATACAAGTAATGCTCCTATTTAGTATAAACTATTATTCTTTACCTATTCCCATCTCCCCCCCTTTTTTTTGTGTTTTTATGGTTTCCTCTTTTAGGTAGTTGCATTTCACACTCATTCCTGATGAATTAAAATAGAGTGAAACCTAGGTCAGGGGATTGGGTGGCAACAATTGATTTTATTCAACAAGGAACTATTACCTATGTGTCCAATGGCAGAAGTGTAAAGTGTCAACTGCGTTCTTATTTTCATTGTAAAAGCCATATATTTTTCCTTTCTATGTATTTTCATCCCTCTTTTCTGTGCCTTCTTCCACAAAATGTAACTCAGTAAGTCAAGTAAATAAGCAGGTTTCCTCAAAATATGTAACTAAAAAAATTAAAGTTTATTTTAAAAAAACCAACTAATATATATCTATTTATGCTCTAACTAGTATTGTAAAAATTAACAGGGACAAGCTTGTGAATCTCCAAAGCAGTACCGGTTACCGGTTTGACGGTAATGGCTATGCCATTGTGTCAAGTCGGCCGTACCGGCTGCGCCCTCGCTCCAGTATCCAGCTCAGGTTCAAGACTTTTGAGAAGAATGGCCTCTTATTCCTCGCTGGGAAAGGAAGGAGCTTCCTCTCCATCGAGCTCAACAATGGCAACGTTGTCTATCAGGTACATACCACAATATTAGTTGTTTGTGCGCTAAATAATGGCAATGTTGTCACTCAGGAACAGATATCTATACCAGTTGTTTGGGGGTGGGTGGTAGGAGGGTTCATTCACAATATATTGACATAACCAGTTTCACCTTTTTATTTTTGTTTTCCTCTTTTAGGAAGATGGGTCATACCTTCCCCCTACTTTTCATTAGAAACTAACCCCTTTATTTAAATCAGTTTACACATTTTCTTAATTTTTCTGTCAAATTGAGAGAATATCTCTTCAGCTGTGGTCCAAAAATTAGTTGATTTGTGCGAACTCAACATAGAATGCAAGTGTTCTATCTCCAAAAGTGTTAAATTTGAGATATTTTGTGTTCACGTCTATTTAGACTGCACATAGTTCAACTGTGGTGAAATTGAGATTACTATATAATTAATTAATAAGATACAAACTCGAGTTGTCATCTAAGGTCAAACTTCAATGATCTTTTACACATAAGTGAAAAATTGGACATACAACACTTACATTCTCAGGTGACGATATGTGCACCCACGATTGGTGGAGAGGTTTGAGTATTGTGGTGTGTCACACGTCACAAAGAAACAAAGCCTGGGACTCTTCTTTCGACCTAAAGCTTTCCTCAATGCATCAGAAAGTATTGTTTGATTAACACGTTGTGTGTATGTGTTGACTGTTGAATCTTTGCTAAAAATTAATCAAGTAAATGTGCATGTATGTAACATTTAAATATCAAGAGGCATGTCTCACCAACATGAACAGTATTTGTAGTTTTTTTTTATTATATTCAAGAGAAAATAACTATTTTTAACACAATGATTCATATTAACTCATCATTTAAACGCATTCAAAACAACGCAACAACAAAGCTATCGGACCATATTTTGTAGCATTTCATGATTTAATGTTTCACACTGATGAGCTCGGATATAACAAAACCCGAGAGTAAAGGGATTTTCTCGATTTTATTTACATTTATTTTCAGTGGCTGCATTTTGAAATGTCATCTGTGTTTTTTTAACTATAAAAACCATTAAAGATTTTTATCTTTTATTTTGTCTATATTCCTCCAAAATATATATTCATCCTTGTGAAAAATAAATTTACAGATCTAGGTTTATAACCAAGCTTCTATCAAGCACTTCTTAGCAGACATAACTTTGTCTTTGTCGCAGTATAACCTGGGTCAAGGCGCGCTGTTACTCAAAACAACGGACACGTATAACAACGGCCAGTGGCACACGATTGACGCAGTGAGACAAGGAAAGCAAGGAGTTCTCAAGGTACTTGGAGAAAATACCATCCATGATAGAATAGTACTGATTGAACCTAGCTCATTCAAACACTTGCAACTTAAATATATACATTTTTCTTAAACATGTAAATTTCTGCATAGTTCAGTGTTAAGAACAATAGCTTACTAAGCCAAGGGTCCCATGTTCAAATCTTGAGTCAAATATGGCTGTTTTATCTGATAGCTTGCAATCTTAATTGATTGCTCATATATAGTTGATGAGTTCTGTACAGCCATCACAGACTCTGCCTTAAAACCTGAGCGAAGAATGACACAGGACGACTCCTGGATAGCTTAGTGGTAAGAGCATTGGTGTACTAAGCTAAAGGATCTGGGTTCTATACCAATGTCTAGGTGTCATTTTTCAATTTAAATAATTTTGTAATAATGGAAATTTATAAAAATAAAGAAAAAGGAAAAATAAACTACTAAGAGTAAATTTGATGAAGAAAGCCCACCTAGAGAAAGAGGAAAAATGTGGGAAGAGTCCAATGACATCTTCTTCCTTTCTTCTGTCTTCTATATTAGAAGTAGTCGTCACACACACATATTTTAACACAAATAGAGTAATATTTCAACATTGTTGCTGCATTGTTGTTATAAAAACACAAGTAGAGTGATATTTTGGCATTGTTGTTATAAAAACAACAATGCCAAAATATCACTCTACTTGTGTTTAAATGTGTTTGTGTGACGTGACTACTTATAATATAGAAGACAGAAGAAAGGAAGAAGATATCACCTTTATGCCTTGGATTCAACTCACATTTTTTCTCTTTCTTTAGGCGGGGTTTCTTAGTTAAAGTTACTCTTATTAGTTTATTTTTCCTTTTTCTTTATTTTTATCAATATCCATTATTATATAATTATTTAGCCACTGGGGCATCTCATTTTTAAACAGTTTAAAGAATTTGATATTTAGATGCAGCTTTAACCATACCAAATAACTATAATGGCTTGTCTATTTAATCCATTACATTAACATTTATCATCCAAACCACTTTTACTTTTAATCCATTCCGCTTAAATACTTGTTGGATACTAATGGGTCAAAGTTCACTTTAAGTACAGATATGGGTGATAATGACCTATTTGAAGCTACCCATTTGCTAAATAAATCTATGACATCTTGATGATAAACAAATTAAAATGCAGGTCGGCACTGAAGATAAATTCCAAGGGGAGGTTCCTGGTACCAACATAAACCTCCAAGTCTCGGACAATCTGTACTTTGGAGGCTATCCTGGTAATCACAACTACAGGGCAGTCAGCAATGAAGACTTCAACGGGTGTATTGACGGTGTGGAGATTGACGGTCAACCTGTTGACCTCAGCCAGAATGTACAAGCGTTTGGTGTGATACCCGGATGCCCTGTGCAGGTATGATGTTTTATACTAATTTGTCTTAATATAAGTTATTAAATAAAAATATTATATTTGTCGTAATATGTTTAAATCATCATCATCATCACCATCATTGTTATTATTATTATTATTATTATTATTATTATTATTATTATTATACTCATCGCTAACATATAAATGTAATTAGTAAATGTGTTAAAAAAAGAGAAGACAGTGTAAAAAAAAATTTAATGGTACATCTTGTAACTGTGAATCATATAAATTATAAATTTGAAAAATATGTCTAAGATAAAGTTTTAAACCGTGGAAATTTCACTTTGTACTTCACTATACAACCAGCATTCTAAGCCTATATTCATGATATGAATCCTTGTGCAGTGCACATTTAAAATAAAAATATTATACCTGTTTATCAGAAGCTGTTTAAAATAAACTGATCCACACATTCATTTTAATATAATATAAATGTTAAATTTCAAGTATTACAGCAGGAAAAAAACACACATACATTTACTAATCAATAATTGTTTATTCAGATGGCAAGCCTGGTAGCGTTCGAAGAGCAAACTCCAGGCTACCTCCACTGGCCCAATGCGTCGGCCAACAATTTCTTCCAAGTGAATTTCAAGTTCAAGACCAGCGCTAGCACAGGGCTCCTATTCTACGCGGCCAATAGAGACCAGAGTTCCACCGTGTCTCTGTCGCTGGTAGAAGGGGGCCTAGCACTCAGGAGTGGAGGGGAGGAACTCACCAGTGGACCAAGCACTCTGTATAATGATGACGAATGGCACGTCATCACCGCAACACATGATGCCAGAGCTCTGCACTTGGACATTGACGACTTTGAGACTTTCCAGTAAACATCACTTTTATGATATATTTAATATAATTCAACATTTTTTGGGAAAAACTTATCTATTTGTATAGTATTAATTACAATTATAGCTAGAAACAAATTAAACATTGAAAAGAGAATAGAGGGGCAAGACCTACACACCAGAAAATTGTAGAGCTCATTTCACAATTAAAAACACAAAACTATGAGATTTTTTAGGTACATCATCTTCAGAATAAGGGAACTGATTTACCCTGAAAATTTCATAATTATGTGTTCATTGTGTTTTTAATTGTGAGCTTTGAGGCCTACAATTTGCTGGTAATGTTGTCCTTTTATCATCCTTTCAATGTTCAATTTAATACAACAGTTGGAAAAAGTGAAAAGCACAATAAAAATAGATGACGAAGTGTAAGAACAATAGACTAAATATTTTTGGGCCGTTATTGCTTACCTTACAGCAATATTTATTATATTGCTTACCTCATGAATAAATATTAATGCCTTCACATAATGAATGCGTTTTTCAAAAATCCTTTTATGATGAATAATTTCATATATTTAAAAAAAATATGGTATAAATTTATAAATTCATTACACCTATTTACTTAGATCGGTAAACAAATATTTTAATTCACACTACATAACATGAAAATCTCAATATCATATTTTTCTAAACTCAGAATAATTTAATGCATACATTTGAAAACTGTTTACAAAACTATTTACATCAGTATGAATGTGAGCCACACTTATGTTTTTTCATGCAGCTCCTAAGTAAACTGGCGTTGCACTTAGTACATTGAGTATGTGACCGTCCGCCATTGTAAAATGTACTAAACTCCCAATTACAATAACAACTATTTACGGTTGATTTTTATTTCCAACCTTATAATAAATAATAGAGGGAAATGTTCTCTATGGAAGAAAGGGGAAAAACCATTTGGAGAAATGACCCTCAGTACACCTGAATGGGATTCGAACCCCTCTTTCCGTCGTCGGCAATCCAGTCTGTTGCGAGAGTGACATCATAGAACATGTGACTACTGTAGTGGGCTGCATATTATATATTCAATGTGATTTTATAATTTTTCGATTTGGCTGTGCGACTAGGCATTTTTCACTTCAAGTAGAGTTTGAATTGAGTTTGAATGAAAAGAAGTTTTTTTTTTAAGTTCAAATAATATAAAGCAATTATAGGTACAAGAAATATTTGAATTTGAATTTCCGTAATAGATCCATCCATAAACCATAAAGAAGTGCAAACTTTTTTTATAATTACACTTTTTTTTTGTTAAAAAAATATATAATCACACAAATTCAAATTTTTAAATAATGTTATTATCATTAAGAAAAAAATATATTTTTTTAACTAGACAAAAGGAAATATTGAGGGACTCTATTTGCTATGAAATTATATTTAAAATTTAATAAAACCCATCAAACAAGGAATTTTCAAGAAAAAGATAGAAAAATTCCAAATACTCAAATTTGTTGAGTTTTGTAAAAATCTGTGAGTCAAATTCAAGCAGATACTAAAACTTGACATGAAATCAAATTTTCTAGCGCTTGCACACCCATAGTAATTACTTAAATAAACTTATTATAATGTGTATCCATAGTAATATATAATTATTCATTGAACACTCCAATATAGTTGCAAAGGAGAATGTAAACAAAATATTAACCACAGCATTATTGAATTCTTCCAGAACTGATACAAATCCACCGATGCTACAAATCTTGTATGGCAAGCTCTACTTTGGTGGGATACCAAGCTCGTACGAGATAATAGGTGGTGCTACAGCAACCAGCGCTTCGTTCATCGGTTGCCTGGGGGACGCCACCGTTAACGGCATGTTCATCAACTTTGCCAATGCCACGGATAGGGTCGGAACAATCCTTGGGAAATGTTCCTCTTCGGAACTACCCAGGCCTGAAGGTTGGTTAATGATGAGAATTATTGTTTGAAACTTAGTATTGAACTGAATTGACCAGGAAACTTTGAATACACAAACATCTCGAATCCTTGAAAACCTCCAACTATCAAATCATCAAAATTCTTGAATCCTAAAACACCTTAATTTCCCAAGGAAATTCAAGATATGAAAAAATATCAAATTTAAAATTTAAATATTCAAACTTCGATTCATCTTTGGAAACATTTAATTTTATTCGATTCAACTTCATTTCAAATTGAGAAAGTGGACTTTCCACACCCATAATAAACACAAAAGTTTCTGTACAGTGAAATGTAATGTTTCAGCTCCGACCATCCCAGAGGATGACGGACTACCCATCACACCCGAGGAGGGATCAACGCCTGTAGTACTCCCTCTGCCCACAAGCACACAGTCCACTCCAGTGATAACAGGTATACACATCGACACAAAACAATGTGCAACCCTTCAAAGATGTACACCATAGAGTCCACAGTTTTCATAGGAATGACTCCATCTTTACCTGTCACTATGCTGAGGGACTAAAAACAAGTTGATCATGTTTGTAGACATCTGCCAAACTGTGAGCCTGCTAGTAGATTTTTGCTGGGTCCCGCAAAGTTATTGAGACGTACAAAATTTTGCAATTAATTGAAAATAAAAAATCACGAAAGAATAAAATGGGAAAGGAAAAAACTGAAAAAAAAAATGAAAGCAAGGGGCGTGGGGGGGGGGGGGGGGGGAG